>WACJ01000355.1:0-298002 GCA_008973525.1 Stenopsyche tienmushanensis
TTATTCATTGTTTATTTTGTTAATTGTTCTGTTAAATCAGTATTTTGCCTAAAATTGTTATCAACCTAAATTCCAACATTTATCTATTATTTATTGAAAAAAGTAACCACAATTAAATGTCTGTATTTTTTGATCAACCACCATAATTTTGTATGAATTTCGAATCTCATATAACACGGATTCATATTAGAGTATATTTCTTTGAAACCATATATCCATGTTGTACGAAAAACAAGTATATTCTCGACCTTACAAGCTATTCTATTATTCTAAAATACAATTGATTACTAATTTTAGAATATGTCAAACGCTTGGATTAACGCATTTTCAGGCAATTTTTTTTCACAGAAGGTAAAAGCCTATATTGTTAGAAAAACACTGTGTGCTTTTATATGATAATAGCCATTTTAAGACGCTTCGTTTTGAACTTGATAATATGTATATCAAATATAGAACGATAATACAAAAAGACTTCAAAAAATACTCATTTTAATAAAAAGCAAATGCCCTTTGTTGAATTTTAATTCACTTTTCTTCGACGGAATTTAGAGCCATTTGCCAAAATGGATATTTTTTGGGGGAATACAAAAATACCAAAAAACATATCGTTTGTAAAGACCACTATAAATAGATCGAAGAGGTCACAGACACGCCTTAGAATTCGATTCTATATTTATTGCATACTTTATCGACAAATTTATTTTCGTTGAAGCGTTTTAATACATTTGACTTCGAAATAAGAGGTCAAAGATAAGGACATCGACTCTTGTCTGCTTCGACTGAATAATTTATCCCGTGGAAGCTCTTCTTAATTCTTTATACTTGACGTTAATTTAGTTCGAACAAATAAAACAGGCCTTTTCCTGCAAGGGAAGGCAAATAAAAACAGAGAGATCCCGGCGAAATCCTTCGAATGAATTATTAAAATAATACACACAAAAAATTCATTACAAAAAATAATAAGGACTACCTTCTTCCCGAGAGAATTGTGTTTCTTTTTGGTAATGAGAAACGCTAAATCTGATCCTTGAACGTATCTTATTTTGGGCAAGATTTCAAAAAGTATTTACTCAAAAAATTACGTAGCAGATTGGGTACGCTTCCAAAATTTTTGAGTAAGAACTCTAATAATATTAACGTCCAAGAGTATCAAAAGAAAAGGGAAAACGACCTCTGAAAAAGAGTATATATGAATAAGTTATAGCATTAAATGGGAAAATGTAATTCACGGTAATAAAAAAGATGATTATTACATAGAAATGTCATCATTTCATATCAAATAATTTAAAATTGTTGTATGTATATGAAATTATGTGATAATTGAATATTTTGTGCAAATTAAGGCATCTTGATCGATTATTTGGAAAATGGTTGTATCAAATATTTGGCATAAATGTATCTTAAAAACAAATTTTAAGCATATGTTTTAAGCAATAATTTTAAGCAAAGACCAATATATGTAACAGTGTATATGTTTAAATTAATGCATCATTAAATTCTTATCCAGGCTGTATAACCATTTGTATTAATGTTGTATTAAAAAAATAATCATAGCAAATTATTATCTGATATATTCAATCATCAATTTCAATTTAGATGAAAAAGATTGATCAATGTCAGTATATTAATTAAACTAATTTTGCGATAAGATAAAGTATAGTTGTAATATAACTTTCAAAGAACCTAGTCCATGATGAGCAACTTCGGAAGGTAAACTTCGTCCTGTAATGAAACTTCTAAATGCATTTGAACATAGCATGAAATTTCGCTAATAAATACGAATATTGCTGTGTATATATATTATAAATTTACATTTTTATTCAATTCAATATTGAAAATATAAAGGCTTAAAGTTGGGTTAAAAGATAAGTGTTCTATTACGTGTGCTGAATTTTTTTATGCCCTAAAAGGCATTAAGGATATCGTTATCGCCCTCTTAATGGTGCCCTTACATGTAAAGTCACTCGACCATTGTTCGGATGGATTTAATTTTGAGATTTTAAATGGATGGATTTATATTGTCCGTGGTACCTATAAATATATCCATTGTGCTTGTGCTTGCAGAATGGAACATCTCCTGTTTGACTTTTATATGTGAAGGATACTTTATTGTGAAAGTTTTCAGTTATTCCGTATGAAAGAATTTCGCTTTGCCGGATTCAGCTTAAGACTTTGGATAAAGTTTAAATTTAAAATTATATCAAGAAGCTCTGAGAAATAATATTCTTTGCAGATGAAAATGTTGCGAAATAATAAATTAAATTGTAAGATTTCAATTCTGGTCCTTGTCAAAAGATTGTGTAATTCGCAATAGTTTCCAGATCTCTGACTTTATAAATTACCTTTGGGAAATATGAATCTTACATATGAGCCACATATAAACTTTATATGGGGTGATGTTGTGGGGCTATATTTTGATTTACGTCGAGATCGCTTTTAAGCGACATTTTTTAAATCCAATTTAAATCCTTAAAATATTCATATAATTGTATGAAATAAATATGAAAGTATTGTAATATGAAAAAATATTTTTTCAAAATATCATTTTTATTTATGAATATATAAATATTTGTCGAAAAAGGGTGAAACTTACCAGCTCAGATTTTATTTGCAAGGCTCTTCGGGTAGCATACATAATTCACAAGTTCATTCAAACAAGGGTTACATTCGTTCGAACACAAAACGCACTCGAATATCAACACGTCTGATTACTAAACAAACAAACGTCGCCCAGGGCCCTTCAGAGAGCTTTATAATTTCGAAAAAAATTCCCGGCACGTTCGTATATTTTTTATATCCAAATCGTTCCCGGCTTTTTGTTTTGTTTCGTTTCAGGAGCAAATCGCGACGATGTGTCGACTTGTCGACGATCGGGCTCTAACTGTTGCTCGGTAAGGGTTGGTCGCTCTCCTCTCCCTGCTTTCGCACCCCTCACTCTCCGTAGGTCTACCTCTCATCCAGAGACCACCTTCTGTCTTTATGTGATCCCCGGAGGTTCGGTGCTTAACCTTCTAAAATAATAATATCAACAAAACTCTAATTTTACCCTCTTCGCCCTAATAATGTACGCAGTGCATAAAAAAATAATACTTTAATTCGTGGAACATTTAAAAAAATACCAAAATTAAAATGAAGATAAAAATTAAAATGTCATATGTCTCATATGCTAAGATTTTGTTTCGATGGATCCTATGTCGAACATGTTGAGACATTAATTTATCTGATGTTATTTCGACTCGACGTTCTTTGTCGAGTGTGATTTAATATGTTAATATTTACTAAAAAAATTTACTGTTTAAAATTTAGCATTTTTTTCATAAATATGATGCAAAAAATGACAAAATCAAAAACAAGCAAATTTAAAAATATGTAAAATGAAAAATCTTCATATTAATTTATTTTTTAAAGAATACGTGTATATGATACTCTTACAATATGCCACCCCAGCGTGCGTACATGTTACAATTGCTGATTGTAGTTCAACGTCTATATAACGCTATGACGCACTTTTGGCGAAAATTTCTTGGGATATGCGTAAAATGCGCATAACTTTTATGTAAAAGTGACCTTGAAAATGGTGAACAAACAGATTTCGATCATATACATTTTTTTAAATTGTCAATCTATTGCGCAAAAATCAATAGAATCGCAAATTCAACGAATTTATACAAGGTTATTTCAAATTTTCGCCGAAAAATTGACCAAAAAAAACTTACAACAAAAACAAAAATCTATGCAGCATTTCTATTACAAATTATTTTGAAGATCACAAAAATACATTTGGGTCTATTTTTATGCGGATCTTTTTTATGCGATTTTGAAGTTATGCGGTTTTCAAAAATAATAGAACCTATCCCTTATGTTTCTATAGAGGACAAAGTTTTTTTTATGCGAGTGCACATAATTTTTTTTTTAAATTAACACTAGTACAAGTTACAACCGCTAAAGTGTGAGTGTGTATAAGGCAAAATTGTCAGATTGAAAGAAAAAACTCTTCGGTTTCATGACAGAATGATGACGAATAAATGTAGGCTGACTGATATCGATACTTTGTATGGTTATGGTATAAAATACACTTTAATAAAGCAATTCAAAGATAAATATGTATTGTTTTTTTAATATATTTTTTATGCGATTTTTGATACATTCTATCACATTGATTTGAAGTTATGCGATTTTTAAAAAGAATGGAACCTATCTCTCAGTTTTCTATGTATTTCAAAATTTTTAATGAGATTTTTTAATACGTGACTCCCCTTGGAACGTATATATCGCAAAAAAAGACTCAAGGCTTGCTTAGAGTTTATAATAGAATAAAAAATAAATTTAATAAACATTTTTATTTCATCAGGACCTAGCGTAAGGGTCTACTTTTTTTAAATTCTTATTGCAAAGGTTAAAGTTCAAATCCAGATTTGAAGTATTTATATTTCCGATTGATCGTCTCGAACCAAACTTATTCTAATTTTTTTGTTCTGGAATATTAAAAAACGTAATCAAAACCTCTTCTGTTCAAAAATAATCCCCTATTCAAATTGCTTTATCAAATTTAATATTATGTGGGAGACAATGGAAATCACCACATTTAAATTCTTGAGAGAATCTCTAGTCTAGATATCGCCTACGTGAAAAAAAAATATGGCATATTCTTAAGATTTTTTTTCAATCAAATACATGGTTCAACGTTGACCATATTAAATTATCATATCATTGAAAAAGTTCAAAGTTCAAAATGTCGGAATATTTTAATAAATCCCATATAAGTCCGACTCGATGCCGTGTAACTCATTTTGCGTAAAAATCCTTTATTGACCTTTAAGAAGATATGTTGACCCTTGTAAGCCTTAAGGATAATTATTTTTAAAGCCCCTGTACAACCTATAATATGTATCGTGTATATAAAAGCCAAATTCAAGTTTCAATGAAAGTGTTCAAAATTATTAGAGAGGATAATATGATCTCGATGAAAGTGAATACGAAGCCAAAAACTGTAGAAATTCTTATGAAAACGAATTAATTAGTACTCCATACTAAATATACAATTACGCACGAAAATAAGAGGAAAAATAATCCGTAGAAATTTTATCATGGCTTAAATGTGCGTACATGTATATAATTGTGCTGGAATGGGGAGCTTTTAAAATATATGTTTACAAAATGAAAAGACTATAATCATCAACAAATTTATTATCCTCAACATTATAAATTGATATCAAAAATGGTTTTTTATGAAGGTGTATAAATTTCGCTAAATGTAGGGAAAGTATGAAAAATTTGGTATAGGACATTCAAAATAGAGGGTGCGGCAGAGAAACTTCCTTATTTAAAATGCGCGCCCTAAAACGACAGTTATTCAAAAAAGAGTGAAGTAGCACTTATTTCAAAAAACAGGATCTAATGTTTTTTATAATGTAAAAAATAGATTTAGGTTAAAAAACACAATAAGTATATTTAAAAAAAATAGGAATGCATGATATAATGAGCTTAATAGCACTTACATTTCAAAGGTTTTTTTGTGTATATGTTTTACTCGAGTGGTTAATATTTCGTTTTTGATGTCTATTGTCTTCCAATGTAATTAACCTGTTGATTGGGCGGGACGTATATATACGTCCAACGTATACTGCATCGAAATTGGTTAAGACGTATATATACGTCCTTGAAAAATATATTGAGTCCTAAGGCAGGTGGGACTTTTTTTGCTTTAACAAATATGTGAGTTGTCGATACATATTTTGACATGAATTTAAGATAAATAGCAAATTGGTTCGCTATTGTGTTAGAGTGGACGTGTACTTAGTAAGCGGTGACTAGTAACATAAGATAAGATTCATAGGCAAATTTATAGTTTTAAATGGAAGGACAAAAAAGACGTATTGATGCTTAGTTCAGACAACATAGTAAAAAGCCAACCTATGCCATCAAAAAACAGCATTACACCTAAACCATCACGCTTAGTTGAAAGACATTTTCAAAGAAAAAATGAAAGGGAACTAAAGCCAAGAAATGTCGACTTTATTACAAAAAAAAAGGAAAGAATCTACACATTGGTGTCCGGATTGTGAGGTGGCACTACATATCTACAACTGTTTTAAAATATATCACACTGAAGTTGAGTTTTGAATTTATGTATGCATATATTTTATTTTTTTAAGCTCTATGTTTCGGTATTTGTTAACTTCTCTATATCTTTGTGTATCTAAATAAATAAAAAAATATATGTTTCATTGATTTTTTTATAAATTTTAAGCATCGTTAAAAACATTAATAATTTGAACTCACGCCAGGTGGGCGGGACGTATATATACGTCCTAACGAAAATGTGCGCGCCCACTGTATGTTGCGTTATTGAAAAGGAACTTTCCCGCTAAACAGGTTAAAATAGATGGGGAAAAGGCATATTCTTAGGTGTTTTTTTGAAATTTGTTTTTCTAGATAATATGCATCGCTTTACATTTTTAATTCAACTCAATTGCATCCATTGCATTTATTATAAAGTTTTCATAAGGTTGTATATACATTTGCATGAAATAATTAAATAACATTTGGATTTTTTATGTATGAATAAATAAATAAATATCTAGACAGAAATATCGAGTTTGGAATGAACAGAAAGTAGTAGAATACGAGCAAAACTTGCTCCTTTCAAATGGTATAAATGAATGAGGGATGAAATTTATGTCGATGTTCAACAATTTTGCTATTAACACACAGTTTAGCAAGTAACATATAATTAAAGGTAATATTATATTGAATTAAAATGTACGCCAATATTTGTAAAATATATTATAGTATAATATAAATGCGAAAAAAATGCAATTACTTATTCTTATCTGAAAGTATTTATACGATAAACCGAAATATGGACTCTTCATAAACATCTTATCGACCTTAAATTGAAAAGCTCAGATTGAAGAGTTCTTTTTCCATGCGAAGCTTTTGTGTGGATTTCCCCGACGTTTTTATTCTCGGGAACAACGTATCCCGATATTAAATTTTCGAAACAAGTAGCAAATACACGTTGAGGCATTTCCTCGAGAGCGCTTCTCATATTTTCCGTTGGAAAACTTTGCATCGACCCTTCGCCAGAAAAAAAAGTGTTCACCTCCACTTGGGGAAAACATTTTTTTGACTTCCAACCCGCACAAAGCGTCACATAAATAATTTGCGTTCGAATGAAAATGACGTACTGAAATTCCGGCATTTTATTCGGTAAAACAACAAAAGCGCCCCAAAGAGAACGTTCCTCAAAAAATGTCACTGTCAATTAATATCAATATAGCAACAATGGAAAATTAAATAAAGCTCCAAAATATTCGTGAATTATCCCTAAAAGCCTCCATTGTAACACAGATTTTCATGCTGATAGCATATAAAATCACGCGCGTACATATCGATGTTTTCGGCAACACAGTATAATATATTATATACACCGTTAATAATTTGGGGCTTTTTAATGAAAGCTCAAGAATAAAACCCTCAAATAAAAGAAAGCTCTCAGAGGCAAGGAAATTATTTTCAACGATAATATAGCGACGATGTCCCATATTATATTAACACTGATATATTTTTAGTTTGATGGAATATCGTAAAAGAATAACGACTACGAATAAACTTCCCCCGAGATGCTTGTCAAAAGTTCTAAAGTTCCTTTTTTCTATGTATGGATAGTAAAAAATACTAAAACGATATAAGTGGATAAGAAAAATAAGTAAACCGACGTTTAGAGCTATAATAAAGTTTAAAAGTACTCGCATATTATATTTTATATGTAAAATTTTGGGACACCTTTGCTCCAGTTTTAAGCTTTTTTGTTATTAAATTTAAATCATATGATAGTTAATGTAAGCTTTTTATACATACAATAGAATCTCGATTATCCTGGTTGTTCAAAGTAAAGCGAAAAATATATGGTATCAGGGAACTTTAAATTCATGGGGAAAAGTTTCTGCTGACATACCTTCAGCAAACACATTCATTGATATATTGAAGCTATCTGTGGAGAAGAAAGCATTCGACGAATAATGTATTTACAATGCTGATGAGGCCTACTTAAATTGGAAAACAACTACCCAACGATGCTTCGACTAGCAGATGAAAATAATGAAGAAATACTTATCAGCTTCCACAAGAAAATAAATTTAAAAGATGGTTGCTACATCAGATAGTTGGAATTCTTTAGATGTGTCAACTTTGAAAAAATCATTAAACAAAACTTTGAAAAGACCTTCAATAAGTTCCAGTTACGCGTTAGAATCTGATATAGGAGACATTTAGAAAGCAATAGCACCAATTTCCATATGTGCTGAATGCGACAAAGAAGATGTAACCAAGTGGTTCAATTGCGATGCTAACGATCCTGGATTCCAAATTTTGAACGATGAGAAAATAATTAAAGAAATATCTGCCTCAGAAGAACAAACTTGAGAAAATGAAGAAGAGATATCCTAAGGGGAAGATATTGATCCTACATATTCTGAAAATGTTCAGTGTTTAGCTCAAAATGAGTATAATTCAGAACAACTTATATATCTTAAGAGTAATCTAGACAAATAAAAAATTATTATTTTGATTATTTTTGATTATCCGGACTACTTTCATCTCCAATCAGTCCGGATAATTAAGGTTCTAATAATATATAAAAATATCAATGTATTTATTATTTTATTTTTTTTTGTATAAAAATGCGTTTAACAATGAATATCCGAGTTTTTTCTACTTTTAAGCTTACTAATGATACAATTAAGTGTTAAATTTATTTTAAGATATCAGCAGAAAAATGTATAAAAATGAGCTACGGAGATGACCAAAAAACATTGATGATGAAAACTAGCGTGCGTAAATTGATCGAAATTCATCAAATCCTCTACAATGTTCATAATTACCATAAATTGCAATAACGAAATTCAATCTCTTGATAATTTTAATTTACATTGGACATAAATAGGCATATTTTTATGAACTTCATTCTACACAATGTCTAGATGGTGAAAAAAACTCCAAAATAGCATTCGAGAGCGAAATTTCATTTTAAAAAGGAAATGATGATAATATAGTGGTCGACGGATGATATCATCCATTATTCATTCTGTAGCTTGAAACCATCAAAGTAAAGTCTCAGCAGAAATTTTGATGTAATCCATGATAAATCGCATATGAAAAGTATTCTTCATATTCATTAGGATTGAATTAATAATTCTGTATGACGATACAAAATCCAAAATTCGCATTCAACCGGATGAAAACTATCGAATTTGGGATATGAAGTTGTCACTCACTCAAAATACTTATGCCGACGTTATGCCGTTTCAATTTTAGTGGTTCATGATTCATGAATTTTCGCTTTAACTGACTATTGTCAGTGAATAATTAATGTTGATTAATGCATGCAATAATTTAATTTTGCCTTACAAAAAAGGACATTTCATATTTAAATCTCAGCAAAAGTGCGTGTTTGGAAAATCAATTGCAGAAATATTTGAAATGAAAAATGAGCATATTTTTAAACAATTTTTCTCTATAGCCCAAATACTCTTTTTGATGACTTTTGAGAACTTTAAGTTTGAATAAAACACTTTTAGTGCTAGAAAAGAGGAACACTCCCAATTGGCATTTCAGTCTTTTTCTTAGGAAATACTTATATGTGCTACATTTTTGTGTCTTGTATTGTTATTTCCAAAAAAAAAAATCTATTCATATTTCATACGAATGGAATTATAGTTACTGTAAATAATATATCATCTAATATGGATTTCATATTGGATTAACTTACCTGATATTATAAATTACATAATCCAGATTATCGATATCTTATAGATTCAAAGAATAAAATTGAACTATTATGTTTAATTTGTTCTCACAGATTGATGTAAAAATCATCTCTCTTATTATTATATGGCAAATACAATGTCTTAAAAAATAAGCTTTCTCTCATTATTAATTCAATATGAACGATGTAACTTTGTACAATAGTAAGGGCATGCGTATTTGGGTTATGTTCAAAGCATTCTTCTTATATCAAACGTTTTATAAATATTAGAAGCGTGTATCTGTCAAATAGAATATTAGATGTTTCATTATTGTGTGTGTTTCGTATAAAAATAAAAGAAAAGAAGGCAAAATGTATGACAAAGCAAAATAACAAACAACACATGAGACGTCCGAAAGTTTGCTCCTGAGAGTAATTACAGGACTGTTCATAATCTTCATCAACCTGTATATGTAACTCCAGATTAGATATACAACCCCCGCCCCTCAAATCCTCTCATATGGAATTATATAATTGAGTATTTAGGCTCGAGTTACGCAACAAAAAGGGTTAAAATAGTGGAGCAGATAAGTTTATCATCATTAAGAGTAGTTTTATGGCGTTTGCAATATACGTTTCTTATCCTCGTAAAATAAGTTTAGTTCACTTCGTACTTCCAGAAAGTGGCGTATGTAACGCAATTTATCCTCCCTTGTCACGCAATGATTGGATAACTCCAGAATTAAATTGAAAAACCCATGTCGGAAAACATCATCTGCGATTTGTATGGTTCGTGGAATTCTCATCTGCATCCGAACCCAAAATTCTATATTTACCAAAGATAATTCATTGAATTTGCTTGATTACATTTATGTATTTTTAACATTTCATCTTAACAAATATGTCATATGGATGATTAAATTAATAATAAGGGAATTTTCAGGGTATCGAATACATTTTCATATAAATAAGATATATTCAAAGTGTGAAATGTTTGGGTTTAAAGCTTTTTTTGAGGTTCTAAGAGATATAAATAACGTTTTACTTAAGGCGATTGACTTTAAAAAAAAGCCTAAGTTTATTTTTCAGAATTTTTCTTTCAAATAGATTGATTCATATATTGATACAGATGCAAACAAATCAACATTCAACGATAGTTGAAAATTGTTTGCAGTAATAAATTTAAAAAAAAACGAAATAATTTGCAGTCCGTTTCGACATTTTTGTGGTAAAATATTTCAAAAAATTGAAGGCTCAATTTATCAAACTTTTCTGCCAAAAAACACATCGGTTCATTTTCAATGCATTATATATCAACGGAGAAAATATCAATGCTAAACATATTTTGTGCAAAAATTTAATTAAGTTTTATAATACATACAAATGCATAAAAAAATCTTCCATATTTAAAATCACCTTATAAATAAATAAACTACTTTGATAGCGCCCTTTGACCCGTTCACTCACAGGGGATGCGCTGGGTGAGCATTTAAAAATGAATCTCAGAGGTCATGCATACATCAATATCGAGGGCATGACGAGGTGACATAATACAGATAATATAATATAAATATGCTCTTCCAATCATCGGAAATTATAATGGTCCAATCGAATGAACGGTATGGCAGCACATTGAATACGGACAAACAAACATATTTTTTTTTAGCATATTAGACTATACCTATGTTACTCGTGCAATTCTTAGCAATAAGTGGACGAAGTTTTATTACAATCTGGTGAATGTTATTGCAGCGCATTACGTACGAACAAACAGAGATTAATTTTTATATACTTGAAGATAACAGTCATTTTTAAATTATGATGCATATACTGGTAATAAAAAATGGTGATAAAAAATCTTTAATAATAATAAGAGTGCTTTTTCTGAATCACTAGAATTCGCTCGCAAATACGCGATCATCCTCCCATACAGGTTAGTTTTAGTCAAGCTCTTATCATCCAGATCCATTTTTACAATCATACTCTCATTGTGATTTCTGCTTCGTATAACAAGATTTTTTAAACTCTTGCTCGGTTGTTTTGAAAACCAAGGTGATTAAAACATGAGAACAGGCGTTTGTTTTTGTGGATAAAATACAAGCATCATCCTTATCGCTTTGCATGTAACATCTCAGTACTATTCGGGAATCGCCTTATTATCCGAGTATCAAAAATATTTTTCAGACACGGATAATCCGCAAACCGGATTATCTGCACCCAGATAATCGAGAATACACTGTAACTTAATTAAATGAATTATTTTGCTTTGATCGAAATAAAATGACTTTCATCGCGGGCGCTGTCCGAGTTTCATTTTGACATTGATGTTTATATTTATTTATTCCGTAAATGTACAAAAACTTGTACCTATTCATTTTGTATTATTTATTCTATATTTTTGTTATGATTCTTTACAGTTTTTGGTTGGCTATTTAAGATTAAATTTATAAAATTCAGAGATTCTTAAGATGGCAGTGAATTTTTAATAGTATATAAATCAATGTAATTTAAAGAGACCATCATTTGATTTAAGAGTGACTGCAAATAAAGATCAATGAAATTGATACATAAATTAAGTGATTTTTTTCCGTTCATCCCTGACATTTAAATTTTTAATTGTTTACGTATCGGCACAAAGAAAATTGGCTTTTAGGCCTTGTTGTTTTTTAATTGTAAGCTCTTTATAAATTCAAGCTTTATATACAGACTTAAATTAAACAAATTCTTAAAGTAAATTTCTTTCGGTCTTTTCAGATGGAAATACCCTTGAAATGAAAAGAAAACCTTGTCCCCTAAAAATTAAAAACGAATCATTTATGTATGATCCTTTTAAAACGAATTTGTTATTCAATGATGTTAATGTATCTCATTCAATATATTTAAATGTGATACTCCTCTCCATTAAATATTCCCGAGCTGATAAATATGCGTCTTGTAATTAAGCCAAGTCTTCCCATTTTGCCGAGCGCTATGCAAGTTCACCATCCTTGACATGTTGGCAGTCCAGAATTAATGCATGCATTAATGTTGCATTCATGGGATGGCTAACCATCGGATTGACTTTCAAGCCTTGTACTTCAGGAATAAAAGCAATTTCCTGCATCTGATCACGAGCCGTTAAACAGAAACGTGGAAGTCGATAAATGGGATTAGTTTGCCATCGACGTGGAAATGCGGTATCCTGTGTGGGAAAATCCCTGAAAAGCGTTTAACCCGCTGTGGAGGCTCGACCGATTTTATTTATATCGAACATCGCGCAAAGCAAAAATTATGACAACACTCAAAATGCGAGATGAAATAGGCATTTTTAATCGAATTATAAGAATACACGTCACGAAATTTTCTCATTAACTCAGGTGGGATTATAACAGCATTATCCACATGACCTTTTACGGCGTTTACTTTACACCCTCTTCCACGTCCTTGTTTACCATCCTACGCTTGTAATGAGCCAAAAATATGCATCATTTCATGAAAAACAACCTTATATGGTATAATTAAATAATTCTGTGGTATGATTTCGACTTGATTAAAATTTATAAATCATATGCTTTTTTGCATGATAGTTTTCACAGGTACATATAAATAACAGGAAGCCTTCAAATATATATAGCTAATTTGATTTTTCAAGTGAACTGTTCCTTTTTAAAGACTTTTTAATTTCTCAAATTCCAAAAACTAAATCGAATTTATACAACTGGTTATTGAATATTAAAAACGAGCAATTGGAATAAAAATTGGAACTCTTATAACATTATTGAAAACTTATAATATTACTTCCAATAGTCCGGATTATTGATTTTTACTTAATATGTAATTTAGGGCTTAAATAAATAAATTCGGGCAAAATCACTAAAAAAATACAGAATTACCCCCAATAGTCCGAATAATTAGTGTTTGTAAATTTTAAGAAAACATTATTTTATTTTAAATTGACTTTAAATTCAATTTATTTGCTGATCTCAGGTTTACAAAATTATATTTCGACCTCTTTTTGTGCGACTTTTTTTGTGCGATTTCGAAGTTATGCGGTATTTTTAAAGCAATTTTTTAAATTTTATAAAGAGTACGTATCGAGATATTTTGGATAAACTAGGAAATAAATCATCAACACTAACCGAAATTTGGAAAAAAATATAATTTGGGACTGTGTAAATAATATTACTTCTGCCATCGCTGAATTATGACCATACCCTTTATTCTGAATTTTTGAAAAAATTGATTTCAACTTTTAAGAATACATTCTCCATTCCATAATGAAATCTTTAAACGGGTTTTTTTGAAACTACTTTTTTCAACAAATTTGACTTGATATCTCAAGTTTTGATTAATTAATTTACTTAAAACTGGGTATTAATCTTTTCTATATATTTCTCTCCATTATTCCTACCAGATTTATGTCAAAATTTATTGTTTAACTATTTAAAAAAAAAAAAAACAGTGACAAAAAAATACTTGACTGAATTTTTTTTACAGTCGCCATTTTGTGATTTATTTTTTTGAGTTAGGGACTATAGTGATCTTTACTTATTATGAATTATATTGTTGGAAAGAGAAAATCTACACAGAACAATGATGACATTGACACTGAGTGTACTATTTCTTCCGAAGAAGAGACCTATTTTGAGTCGTATCGAAAATTGCAACGATAATTATCATACAGAGATGATAGTTTGTAATTAAAATAATTAGTATTTCTCTAGTGGATGTCTGGAATTTGAGATGCCAGATGTCAGACATCCTTAAAATATTACCAATGATGCAAGACGTCCTTTAAATGTTATCAAAAATATTATTTTTAATTGACTTTTGGTTTTTCTGGGCTTTTTTATCTATTTTTTTTATGCGATTTTGGATATTTTTATATAGCTGTTTCAAAGTTATGCGGTTTTTAAAATTCATGAAACGCATCTTTACCTTTTCTATGTCAGTGTTTATTTCATTTTTCCAAGACATCTCGCTTAAAATAAGTCTCCCACTATTTTAATATTTTTAACCATTCTCTGCAAAATGTAGATGCTCTAAATGGCAATTATTTAATAATTTAACTGATTTTAAATATTTAGGTATAATAATTAAAACTTTAGGTATATAATAATATAATTTATTAAACGAAAGGGTATTGACTTGATGCTTTTTGGTTGGAAGTTTGGGAGTCTCGGCTTGTAGTATATAACACTAGAATTTTGGGAGTCCCAGTCTAGGTACATAGAAAATATATAGGAAGAGATGAGCTTATCCAAATATATAATATTGACTTAAGATTGCAAGCTGGAATTTATTTTGATAACAATATTATCTGAATTATTAATTTAACAAGGCAATTAACATGATAAAAAGATTGCAATGTTATCAGATGAATATAACAAGACTACAATATTGCATCAATCCAAAATATTTTTTAAACGTCCCTCAATCAAGCTCGGAGATCTTTCCAATCACAAGAAAAAATATCCAAGTCTAAAAATGACGTTAAAATTGAATAATCGCTTTAAGTCGATGAAGTCGGAAGCCCGGAGCATATGTTGTGAGGTGTCAACAGGTCGGTGTGGTGAGGAGGTAGAAAAGAGAGGGTTGGGTCCAAAGCTGCGCGCGCCTCTATCGACTGGCCTCAAACTACCCCCACAGCTCAACTCTTACGACAACCCTTACAATACATAAGGCGAGGAATCTTCCGTCTTTCGGTTTGGCTCATGTGGGCGCTCACCTTCTTAACTTACATCGATGCGAGCTTCAATATCATCGTCTATCCTGTACGCCTATAAATATCTCCGACGGTGTACATTCGGACTGACATGGTTCTACGAATAAAAACCCATCAGGGACGTTCAAGGAGCATTGCGTCGGACTTAGTAAAAGCTTACAAGTATAGAGCTTCACTTAATGGGAGCTTTGGAGAGCTTTTATTCACTGTTTTCACAGCGGCCATTCATGGCTTCTTCTCGGTTCTTTCACGCTGAAGCCGCGAAATGCCGATGTTAAACATTTACACTTGATCAACACGATCATACTCTATCGGTATATACAAATACGCGAATATAATATTTTTATTATAATGATATTTATAATAATACTTATATGCAATCAAATGCTATTAAATTGAATCTAAATGAATAAAAAACCTGTTCAATTATTTCAATCTCGACTTTATATGAACATTTTTAATCTCTTTTTAAGCTAAGTTTTTCTTCTTCATTTGGGCAGTTTAATAATTATTTGTTAAGGCTATAACCATATAATTTTTAATGGAAGTAATTTCTTCAATAGTATCAAACAAAACCACGTACATAAATATCCAAATACCATAATATAAAACTCAAGGTGTTTGAATCGATCGATATCTAATCTATTTGAAACACTCAATAGTTAACAACCTATACCTTCTTTGAATGAACACACATTTTCAATGCGTTAAAGAAATAATATAGGATTTATAATGAAAACGTACAAGATTCAATATCAGTATTTGTTGATTGAGAAATCCAACTAAAGTTTGATGCTTTCCATGTTTTATTTTTTCTTAATCGAGCTGCTTATGTCTTATTTATTTTTTAAAGAACATTTTATATTTTCCATTAAGATTTGAAGAGCATTTTCAAAATGTGCGCATAAATTCGATCTATTTCATCAATGGATATCGTTGTTCTCTTCAGAATCGCTCAAGAATAGATATTGCGATATTTCGCGCGAATCTTCATTTGAAAAATCTTCTTGATCGCCTTCTATTAAGTCTTAAAAGCTTAAATTTTCGTAATATTCCTCCTTAATGATTTTAATTTATAATCATTCATGGTTCATTATATATTGCTCGTCTTCATTCTATAATACATCATATTGATGCTATGCAATTATTTACATGGTTTTTATTTTCATGCACAATCTTTGTTATATTCATTCATTAAAAAATTAAGTCCAGAATAACAATCAATTACCGTTGACTAACTAAATATAAATTAACATCTAAAGTCAGTTAATGAATAATAAAATCGTACAAATTAAAAAAAATCGTTTATGGATCGACATGAGAAAAGAGACTATATTAGGTCGTAAAGCAAAGACAGAAATAGCTGTTATTATCGTAGGCGTTTTAAGGATGCATACATTCGAATGTATAGATGAATCGTTAGAATATAACAGGCAATATAGTTTGTTATTTTTAGTACAAGGTTCCATGAAATACTAATAAAAGTATGGAAATTTGTTTGAATTAATAAAATTATTTTCAGAACCCTTCTCATATATTTAGCGATACTTATGACATAGGGTTTTATCATTATATTTTCAAGAGAATCGGCGACATACGTATGTGTACGTAGAATTCATCCAAATATATTCAGAAGGATATCATAAGTATTGACTGATTGCTTGATTGTTGGACTTTGTGCTGAAAAATATATCAAACGATATATTTGAGTGCGTCTTTTTTATAAAGAAAATATATAAAAGCTTTGTGTGCAACTTCTATATCGTTTCATATGATGCATTTCCAAATCATTAAAGCGTTTCAAATCCCTTTGAAGTCCTTCTGGACATAAAGTTGAATGCGCTACATCTGAAAACGACTTTGTCGATACGAATTTTATGTAGCCAATTGTAACGTTGTTCGATACTTTAAGCAATGTTAGCATTTGTACACCATATAATTTGTAGATAAAAATCATATATTTTCGTAGAAATGTGGATTAAATGTATTTTAATTAATGAAAAGGCTTTCATGGTCTATTCATTTGATATCTTATATGTTGGGCTATTTGCTGTGGATTAACTGAGCACGTATTAGGAGGATTATGTTGATTCCATGTTAGCAACGTTTACTACAATATTCAAATAATGCCCACGCCCAGCTACATTTCAACAGTCGAGATGAAACTTAGGATAAAGCAAAATATTTTCAGTTTCTAAAGCCGCCTGAAAATTTTAATAGGCAATCCAGAAAGTTTCCTGAGCTGTTACTGATGTTTGCGTAAAATTTCCAAATAGAAAACTTACATTTTAGTATCGTTAATGGAATTCGTAAGTTTTCGTTGGTGAAAATTACAAGCTGCGATTACGTATTGCCAAATTCTATATTATTTAAAACCTGGCAAACTTTATAAAAGGCCAACTTTTAAAGGTGGTTACGATGTTTTTTTCCAGGATTTATGTCCATAAATTAGTAGCCCCCATTTAAAGCGCTTTGATATTTTTACCATGTCGACCATAAATAACTATTTACTTTCATTTGATGCTTTCTACCTAAATATTTTCTACCATTGTTCTGTCAGGTTGGCAAACAGTAAAATTAATGTGGCGAATTCGAAAGTCCCATGTAAATATTCAAATTGGGTGTTAAATATGTAAATGGCTGGAGGTCAGCTTTCAGTGCACATTTTGCAGTTGGGTTCTGTTTGAATATTTCTCACGTGATTTTAATTTGCATGTATTTAAATATGGAACATATTTTTATCTATTCCAGATTAACAATTCATCGATTTAATTTGGAAAGGCTTTCATAAATATATTTTAAAACAATAATTAAATTTCCAACAAATCCTTTATCGGTTTTCAATGAAAATGTTGTATTTGAGGAAAACAAATTTATTTTTCCTTCTTTACTTAAAAAATCTATCCATCATACTTAGTTATATAGCTTTAAAACTAATTCATCCAGATCAAATTTAATAGCATAAAAATGTAATCATTTAGGGATAAATGTATAACGTGTAACTGATAAAATGGAAGTAATCAACAAATATGTATTATTGTGTTATTAGCTTAAGATCAGCTGTGAATAAACGATATTTAATATCATTTATGACCAAAACTATGCCTTATTGCTCACTGATTTAGATACAAGTTACTCATACAAAACATATACAGTAGATTTTCAATTATCCGGGCGAATGCTGAGGAGAACAGACACAGATAACTGGAAAACATGGATAATCGAAATCATCAAATTTTTACTTGGTTTCGAATATAATATCATATTTAGAATATAAATTTTTGTTTTCGTTTGACAACAAAATATCATAGTATGTTTGATCTCACCCTAATTTAATTGTTTTTTTTTAAATTTAATTAGTTTTTCACTGAATTATAAAGAAAGAAAAGAAACCGGATGAATAAATAATTATTTTGTGATTCTTTGCAAAATGGTATGTACATTTGGGGGAAGGAGCTAAATTAAATTAGGGAAAGGTCTCTAAGGGTAGTCAGCTTCTGGTGAGCCGAACTAACTCGATTATCTCTTTCCCGACATTATCAAGATGACGAAAAATAACGTTCACCACACACGATTTCGAGAAATTATTTCGCAGGCATACTTTGTATATCTTCTCAATCTTCTCGAGTCTAATGAAAAAACGAAAGATAAGTAAGAAAAAAAGTATTCTAACGAGTTGATGTTGAGAAGATCTCAAGAAAAAAGCTTTAAGCTTGCTGATATAACGCGCTGAAAGCTCTTGTATGTTGTGCACCGACACTACATTGTTTCTTAAATAATGCATTTTCCTTATACATCCCTTATAGCTTTCGTAACATAAATTTAATAAAGTGAAGCTGCAAGTCATCTTCTCCGTTTATTCTTTCGATAAAATGAATCCGTTGTTATATTATGCCTCAGTTTTATTTTGCTCTGTATACAACCCCACTAATTGAAAAAATTATATAGTCATTAGATCTTTCACTCAAATTTATCAATCAATGTAGCCTGAAGTTATTTAAAATATTTAACTCGACACACGAACTAAATATAAATTTAAAATAATAGCAAAGCATTACTCTCCATGACAGTTGAACACTCCATGAGATCAATATCCCAATGGAATTACCAATTGGGATGTGGTTTTTTTAAAAAATAGAAACCCATTTAACAGTCTAGCTTTAACTGTCAGTAATTTATATATTTATATATATATGTTTCAAGACGTCTATTGAAATAATTGCCAATTATTTGATAAAATCTCAAAATATATATGATCGCCAAATTATGTTATTTATGCGTCTTTAATACGATTCGCCCAAAATACTTATGCAGCCAAATTCGAAATCGATTGATAAACGAAAACACGTCCTAAAATCGAGCATTAATCATTGAGGTTTGCGAACAGTGTCTTTAGCAACGCCGAGTTGTGGCGTGCGATTAAATTTACGATGTTAACCCAATATTAAGCTTAAATGATCTTTAACTTTACGATCGGTGTTGATGGCATAATTATGGTTTCCATGGAATAGTTAAGAGGCTCTTCTATATGGGAGGACCATATATCATCAATCACCATCGCGTCCTATCCAACTTTATTGGGTGTATTTAATATTATCAAGATGCTTTATCTGAGTGATATCTAATCCAATATGAGCTTATGGAAACATCCCAAGAAGGGATGGGCTGTATATTTGTGTGAGGCATATGTTCCCGTTTACACGACTAAATAGATGCTTATTCAAACAAATTCATAATTGATATTAGTTACCATATTCGAGGAGTATCCCGAAAGTAAGTGTACTATTTTTTTATATTTAAAAAAAAAGTGTATTTGAAAAGAAAAAACAGGATATTGTTGATATACGTGTTAATTGTTTTTCAATATAATCGCCATCTCCATTTAATGTATCTTGTGAGCCGTGGCAAAAGCTTATTTATGTCATTTTCGAAGAACTCTAAAGCCAGTTCCATCCCTCATTTCAGAACCTATTTCTGCACCTGCTCGTCGATTAAATATTTAATTTCACCTATGTGTTATTTTTTCAGGAAAAGAAAATATCAGGAAACATGGGGGATGGTTCAAAACATCTTAACCAAATAAGTCCAAGAGCATCTTAGTGGTTAAGGCTGTGTGAGGGACGGGCGTTGTCATGCAACAAGCACACTTCTTTCGTCAGTATACCCCTCCTTTTGTTTTAAATGCTTCTTTTGAGTTTTTTAGGGTCTCAGAATATCATTGTGCATTGATGTTCTCACCTTGAGGTAGAAATTCGCTCAAAATAATGCCTTTTTGGTTCCAAAATACTAAAGTCATGATTTTTTTTAACCCTAAATTGTGGTTTGTGTGTATTTACGACTGTTTTTTTAAACTCAGATGTATAATAAGCCCCCCACTTTTTATCTTCAGTTATAATAGAGCTCAGAAAATCCTCACTTTCCAATTCAAGTCTTGCAAGAAACTCCCAGGCGCTTTTAACCCAGTCGCACTTGGCTGAATTTCTAACCGACATTTTTCACGGAACTAGATACTACAACGTGAATTTTAAGTACTACCGTGTTCCTGCTATGCTCACTCTGTCAGAAGATACTCTTCTACCACTCAGTAAAGCCAACCTTTACAAAAAAAAAACACAGCCCGTTATTGTCACAGTACACTTACTTTCGGGATATTCCTGATATGTACAATACGTGAAGATACAATATTTACTGTTTACAAATAAATGTTTATCGGTTTATATTTCATGAAGTTTTACTTTATTTTATGTATTACCGATGGGAAAGAATATGTTATGTATACAAAAAAAAAGTTATACTTATTTACCAATATTTTGACGATCTTAAAAGGTTCAAACGCGTCACTCACAATAAGGTATTATAACTATATTTTTTATAATATGTGTAGAGTGTATACAGATCAGTTTAAGACTCAGATCATCAAATACTATACGGAAAATGGAGGAAAATAAGTATTTAAGATTGATTGATGTCATTGTAAATGTTAGCTGAGAAATGTATTAGATAATGGGACTTTGTTATACAAATTCATCCCTTAACTGATCGAAATTACAAGACTATCAAAGTGCTTTGGAAGCTGACACTGAGCTTCAAAATGTGACTGCATGTTAATATTCAGCATTATCTATATTGTATATTTAGCTATATGGGCAAATGTCCGTCGATTTTGATCCAAAATGAATAAATGCGATTTATTTGATACATTTATAGAAGCTACAATATTCCTGAGTTGAGACGCCTATATCACAAAATAAATAAAAAAGCAATGTCAGATAGTTTCAAGTCGCATCCTCGACGCTTCCATAAGTGGATTACCCCCGAGCTATTTCAAAGGTTCTGCCTTTTTGATGGCAAAAGTTGCTCCATACACTTATAAATCAGCAGACATATATCCGATTAAACTAGGATCATCGTTCGATCCTCAAGTTCGGGAGAAGCTGAAAAAAGCCACAGAATATTCAACCGCCAAAAACGGACGTAACGCCTCCAGCATTCTACAGCATGCTGTCGAACCATTATGGACATACATGAAAGGTCATGAAATATTTACTTCAACAATTTCAGACGCAAGTTTTACGGCATCGCGACCCAAATATTCAGTCTGGTATTCATACGGCCAGCCTGGATAGAAATCCCGATAGCCTCGTCTGGAATTCGCCAATGTATTTCGGGAATTCGACGAGGGTCTTAAGAGCAACAAATATTTGGTTGAATATTCAAATCGCATACGTGATATATTAAAAGTTTTTAAGATTTTCCTCGCCAATAAACCTAATCCCGCGAGATATTGTTCGGAAAAATATTTTTCCCCGCTGTGTGTTTTTGCGTAGAGCCTTTGCGGAATCTAAACGTTTTCTTCTCAGGAATTTAAGTTGATATAAAGTGGGAAAACTTTCTCTTATATTACGTGGAACGTGGCATATAAATAAGACCGGGAAACCATATCTGGGACAGTTTTATCCCGCAACACTATATATTATAAAGAAGTACTCGGAAACGGAAATAGCCGTGTGTCCTTTTATCGAAACTTTTTTTTATGCTTAAATGCTTTTGATATCAAGAGCTTATGCTTAATACATACTGTGTGTTTAGCGTGAGATATATTTCATTTTTACAAATAAAACGTGTGAATATAAACTAAAAAAATTTCAATTTTTAAAGGAATACAAAAATTCTGAACCCCGTATCTATTATATTTCATGTCGATATTCCCATTATTAGAGTCAAGGTGTAGTAAATACATCACCGGTAGGGAAAGGTTAATATAACAATTTGAAAAACATATTTATACTGTATATATGTATACATAGATAAGATAGTTACTGCTCTTAGGCGTCACCAAAGTTCGCCAATTAGTAGTTAATCCCGAAAAATTCGGGATTACGTTCATCCCGGAATACATGAGCATCTATAACTTTCCGGGATCCCTAATTGCATTCATATCATGTGAAATACTCATATTATTTAGCCTGAACACACTGTCGATATTGAATGAAATTATTTATAAGATATGTATAATATTTGTATGGAAGAAATGTATCGTAAAAATTATATTCATGGCATGAGTAATCTTCCTTGGAAAGTTGATGAAAAACTACTCATAGCGATTCAATAAGTTTGTATTTCCTTTACATTTTCAACGTGAATAAGTTTTCCGTGGGAGTTTAATTCATTTTTAAATAAATCGAACAAAGCGAATTTAAATTTACATGCCCCATTTTACCATACAATTCATATCCACATGCGAAAAACTGGTGTATGACAAAGATCGTATCTGTTATCTGTCTCTCAGCCATAAAAGGCCTCTGTGGAATAAAATTGTCTATGTGGAATTGTTCATGGAAATGATTGCTAATATTTTTTCAGCAAATAATATTTTTCAGGGAAAAGAGATGGCGTTTTTAAATCGCCCAAATTTATTTTTTGTCATGAGAATTTCATATGTGTGTACTTTCTCATACGTGCACGCGCTGTGGCTTTTACTATCTCTCTCCTCGCACGTCGAATAATCCATCAGAAGTCGTTCTTCAACACCACTATTGGAAAAGTCTCTCGTATTCGAATTCAGCATCTTATTTCATCCTCAATACTTGACGTTCCTTGGCGTTTCTGGGCCTATTGCTGTGGAGAATTAAGAGACGTGAATCGAATCAATTTTTACTACGACATATATATACAGCCTACTAAGGCTTTGATTGAACGATTTCACTTTGGAGATATTAGATTAACTCCCAGATCATTCTATCTATGGAATCATGCTTCTAAAAAACGTATATATAAACGATTTCGGAGCTTTGGAAATGTATTATTGGAGTATCAATATATAACTGTTGACTGTATACTATTGGTGTGATGGCTTAACCAGGTTCAAGCAATTCAAAATTAATTACTCGGGTGATATTATACCATATGCAAGGGAAGACCTTCTTCATCCCTAATTATAGTTTAGGGATAGGAAATTTATATCAATTTACTATATTATACCCACTTTTAACTTATAATTCATACTTTTGCTCAAACTCCTTTTCTATGTAGCGTGGATGATTTACCTTCCCCGCGTAGTAGCGTTGTTAATCGCACGCGTAAAGCGCCATCTTCCGTCTCTCTTCAGGTGCAATGTGTTATTTTAACAACACCATCTCTTGTGGCCCTAAGGAAACATTGCACCTGCATACCAACCGATCGCTTCTTGCGCGGGCACCATTGCCTGTTGGGTAGTGACGCGCAGGAGGTGGGAGTCGGGGAATTCGTCGGTTAACCTTGGCTGCGGGAGGTCGTCCTTCCTGCAGCCAGATCTCTCTCTCTCTCTCTCTCGTGTGGAATAAATAGTTATTTAGAAAATAGAGTTCTATTCGAGGCCCGTCTATTCCCATCCATTCGTCCAGCAACATCACGTGCTCTAGTGCGGCTATCTCGACGAGCCCTTAAGGGGCGAAGTGCCGTCCGGGGACTCTGCCCCCGGGAGCGCCCCCGCCTCAATGTTACACTACTTAATTTATCTATTCAATGAAGATGCTATCTATTCAATGAATGAAGATCTTGAAATATTGACTTTAAACAATCGACTTTAGCTAACAATTCCTCAATTATTTGTCGAGGATCTAAATTTACTAATTAAGTCAGCAAATCACGAGTTTGTAATTTTTATTCCTTCGTTTACATAAATTCTATGGCGAATAAAAAATATACAATAACATCTAAAATAACGACAAAAAGTAATTTAAAACAAACATAATATGTTTCCAAATAGATGGCCAATCTGAGTTCGTTCACTATCAGTTAATAGAATAAGTTTTGCAGAAAAGGAAGACTAGGGTGACGAAAATACGACTATTCTTCCCAAGACCTAGTCTTCCCGCGTCCAAGACGTTTGGTCGGATCCAAAAACTCTATGAAGACTATCTCAGAACTGACTTATGATTCAAACTAAATTCAACTTGAAACTCCAGCTCAAATTTACTGACTCAATATTGAAGACCAAACTGAACTAAATTGATCCAAATAAAACTCAAACTACGATTGACTAAAATAAACTAATTCACTTTATGTTTTAGAGTATCATATTTATCTTAGTTTAATCCCTTCTATGTCAAATTTACCCTTTTAAACTGTCCTAACAAAAACAAAATTGAAAACTGACGACATTGCATAGCAACTCCGATTTCTATTTACGCAAGATCTATTGCATTTTTCCAGTATTTTCCCTCTACCATACAATATAAAAAATATGTGTTTCTTGTAATATTTCTATGCAAACTATATGTTAACGGATATATCTCAAAATTTGATAACATTCTGATCGTCCTAGAATACAGAAAAATATTTTATGAGCGTACAAAATGTATTTAAAGATAAAAATAGAGAGTATTTTATACCGTATTTTATGTTTCCCCGATGGCTACAGTTTCTTTGTTTGAACAGTATCTGTTTATACCAGAATTTACGTTTACATGAACCTCTCCTTGATATTTCATAAATCACTCCTATCAACGAAGACAGATTTCTTGAATAATTCATAATTACCTCCAAGGTTTCCTTCTATAACTATGCCAAAATAAAAACGCATAAAGATAATGAATAACCATCAACATCAATCATTTCTGCTTGTATGATTAGGACCCAATGATTGCCTCCGCAAATTTATTCCCCGAACAATAGTTATATTTGGGAAAATTACCCCACATTATGTTAATTTTATTTCAAAGTGAATAAAAGTAAGTCTGTATATTGTTGACAGAATCTTCTTCTCTTTGACATTCAAAAACGAAGCGATCGTCAAACACTCTAAACTTCCATTTGTCTAAAGAGCCCCTGAAAGGCAACAGCAAAAAAAGAAAAGTCTACGGAAAGGAAAGAAAACAATTTGAATGATTTATTGAAAGCCTATTTATATTCATCCATTCTCGAAGACGATTCTTTATACTTTCATATCGATATCGCCGCTTCTCGGAAAAGGTGAATATCTTAGATCCGACCTGCGGGGTGGATTTTTGGCTCAATTGAAAAATTTCTGGTATTCCTCCCCCAAAATATCATCATCCCCGCACTTGAATGAAAAATTAGAATTTTCGATTACAGATTAGTGAGCGCGCCTATATTTTGCCTCAACAATTCCAATCGTTTCAATCGCAAATCAAAATTAAAGCAGATACACCTACAAAAATCCATTTTTTTGAAGCGAAATTTTAAAACTTCAAGAACGAAAAATAACACAAAACCAAACATTTATTACATAAGTAATTAGTTAATTATCCTTTTGGCGTGTTTGATTTGCCTGAATTTAATTTACTGCTAGTAATATTTATAAAAAACGGACAATGTGCATATTTTAGGAAATTAATATCTTTATTCTATAAAAAAATTAAAATTCTACTTTGTTATTTGTTCTACACGATGATAATCTGAATAAGACCAACTTCGTTAACCTTTGCTCTACTGAAATATGGATGATTGTTAAGAATTCATGATGGTCTTAGCGTCAGTTGGTTTAAGGGACGCTTCTGCCTTGTTGCGCCTAAAAGTGATCGTTTTTTTAACATTTTTTTTATGCGAAAAGTATTAAATACAGAATATTAATATTTAGTGTGGTTGACTGAGCGATCTTTATTGGACATAAAAATATTTTTAAATTGTGTCAAAGTATAGTAATGGGAGCCACGTATGTCGATGCGCAAGCGATGGCATTCTTCACCAAGGAAGTCATAAGTCCTGGACAGATGTTTTGCATTAAAAAAATTAAATATGGTTTTACTTTTTATTATATTGTGTGTAATTTGGCCTATACTTATAAAAATATATTGTAAAATAAAAAAAAAATAGTGAGCGATCCAAGAAAAATGTGAGTTTTTTCCAACATTTTTTTGTAGTTTTTTGTTTATTAAATAAAAATGTTTGAATATTTTTAGATAATTGAAGGTCAAACGATGAAGACGTTTGTTATACATGTGCCTGCTAAATTTTATAAAGAATGCTTATCTAGGGCATGTGAGATCACTTCCGTGATCTTGGAAAAAGTATCTCCTCTCTTCAGCTTCGCGCAGTGCAGCTTCTCCTCGTCGGCCTATAACTTTGCGAATTTCGTTTATATCGACTTGAAATTTACTAATAGTGTTTTTAAACATTAGTTCTTTTCGATACACGAAATAGAAAAAACATTTTTTTTACCAACAAGGCAAAAACGTCCCTTAAGAAGCTTTTTTTTTAAATTTTGTCCACACTAATTTTGACTTAAATTATACAATGGCATATTAATTCATTCAATGGATTCTATGATTTTTTGCTTTTGATTGGATGATTTTATCTTAAATATTTTTTCAACTACTTTATTAATCATTGTAGTCATTTTTTAATTTATTTTTCACATTTAATTAAACCCCTGCATGACGCTACTGTTGTTTGTGTGCAGGTACTAGTTGAAGGATTAACAGCGGTCTCTTTCCTATCTCTATCAACGGCGCATGCGTGAATAGAGGTGTGAACGCGCAGGAATGAAGACAAAAAGTCGACCGGTAGTCTTGGCCGCGGGAGGATGTGATCTTTCTTCTGACTTACCGATCTCATAACTGTTTTTTTCGGCCATAATAAAAATCATAACGAAGAACTCGTATTTAAATTTCCCATATATATTACAAATCCTATTATTAAAATTTTGCTATGACGATCTTCAATCAACTTCAGTCAACTAAATGTCAAAGGTTCATGTTCATTTAATTTCATATAAAAACTCACTCATTCAACCGGTACTTTTCTGTACTTCCGCAAACATAATATTCATTTCCAAAGCACAAATCACAAAGACAGAACAATTCTCACCAATACGGCACAGCGAGTTGCTCCAATTAAATGCCCATTGTTCATTTTGAGATTGAAAAGGGTTACGGACTCCAAAGAACAAGGAGTCAGATGGTTAATGGAACCCCGATGCTGCCATGGAAGGGTCACCACCTAGATAGACTCTTACATATTTTATCGCTCCTGATAAAATATTCCACAAGACGCGTATAAAATTTGATACAATTATTTTTCAGACCGCAATGCCAACATTAAAATGTTAATGCTACTAGTCTACGCGAACGTTTTCCATACGATCCTCTTCGAAAGCAGTGATAAAAAGCCCTTTGGTGTGGGCTTTACGCCTTTTCGTGTTTAATCCATTCGAATCTACCATCTAAGTCTATCTCGATCGTTTATTTTTCCTACATTTTTAGGCATTATGGAATTGATGACATAAGAAATAAGGAATATTATCAATTTCTGTAAAAACAAACTTATATGAAGTTGTGCCTTCTTGATATTCACCTTGGTATGCTCGTTACAACCGTGATATTGCGCTATATACTCGTTATAAGCATGAATTATGTTTTTCTATGTATTCATTCTTATGCGTGTTTGTTAATTAAATGAATGTTATGCAAATTTATAAAAAAATGTATAATTGAATTTTTACTCGATTGGACAAAATTCTTGCTGAGAAAATTTTAAATATCTTAAAATCCAAAAATAGAGCTGTAGTTTTTCGATGATTTTTAGCTTGCCTTACTAATTTGCAAATGTTCATACTTGTGGTAAATTAACGCCATCCTCACACTCGACTTGACAAATGCAGATTCTTGTTCGTTAAGTATGAATTACACAACACTGACGTGCACAATGGCACTAACGACTTGAACATACTTACAATTTGAAAATTGTTGTATGCTCATCCGCGTTCTAACAGCGCCTTAATTAAATGGCAACGAATAATTTAAACATGGCCTTCGGGTGCATGTGAATGTAGGATGCAGCATAATGCATGCACGCCCGAGGTGCAGTATTATACAATAAGCACTGTTGTCACAGCCAAAGTGGACGCAAATAACTTTTTTAATAGTAGGGAAGAAATACTTTCTAAATTTTAATTATGAAGTGAAGTTGTTTTCTTGCAGCATCAAATTACACAAAAAGCCTGTTCATTTGCTATGAAGCTCAAGGGTTTGTAATCTACGTTATGATATTGCAGCAGATGCTTCTCGGAATTGCATTTCCGTTAATTGTTTCCGGCTACTTGGAGAAAACTTTAATTGGATTTGAAATCGACTCCTTGAAGTTTTCAAGATTTATCTGCATAGCAAGGATGCAATTTTTTTGTATGAAAGCATAATCATTTTTATTTGACTAAACGACATACTTGTATTTCTATGTAATTTGTATATGATTATTTTTTATATTCTTACTAGACAAAATTATTAATATTTATGCTTATTTTTTTATATACTTTCCAGATATTAATTGATTTAATCAGGTCTCATTTATTATAGATTTCTGTCGCCGATTTATTATAATTAAATCGGCGACAGAAATCTTCAGGACGCGCCTAGATCAGGAAGACCATTAAAAATAGACGATGAGTTCCTGTTAAATCTAGTAGAGTCTGATCCCCGCTAATCTATCGCAGATTTTTCAAATAAGCTTGGGTGTCCATGGTCAACTATACAAGATCACATTCACCTCATCGGGAAGTGTTCCAGACAAGGAGGTTGGGTTCCTCACGATTTATCACCAACAGCACTAGAACAGCGACGCACTATCTGTGCTTCTCTTTTGTCTAGGTACGATTCCGAACCCTTTTTACGGCGAATCGTTACCTGCGATGAAAAATGGGTCCTTTACATCAACACTACAAGAAAAAAACAATGGCTTTCCCCCGGAAAATTAGCAAACCCTACGGCAAAGCCCAGCTTAACAGTAAATAAAATATTACTGTGTATACGATGGGACAGCCTTGGTATTATTTACATTGAACTATTAAAACCTGATGGAATAATTAATGCTACTCTGCATTGTCAATTAGAAAGAATAACAAACAATTTTTTAAAAAACCAGGTGTTTTTTTCACAAGTCTATACAAAATATAATAAAATTTCTTGTAAGCAACTAATTTTTATATTTTCTGGAAGTTTTGTATCCCTCTTTTATAGAAATTAGATGGTTTCGATTGAAAATATGAATCCATTTTTTTTTAAATATCAGGGTGTCCCAAAAGTTTCTTTCGTTTTCATATTAAGAAAAAAAATAAACAATAATTTGTATTACATCAAAATTTATTGAATAATATATGATCCATTCTGTTCTATTACCTTCCTCCATCACTCCGGAAGCCTCATAATGCTTTCTTGCCAAAATTTCCCAGGTTTTTTGGCAAAATATTGATCAACGTACATTTATATATCATTTTTTAAATTAAAAATTTTACCGTGTAAATAACTTTTCAATTAAAGAAATAAATAATAATCTGAAGGATAATATCCGAAGAGTATGGAGGATGAAGTAACACATCCCAGTCAAATTATAATAATTTATTTCTGACGAGTAAAGACACATGAGGCCTGGCGTTATCGTGATGAAAAACAACGCATCGTCTGTTCGCTAATTCTGGTCGTTTTTTGACAATTGCATACTTTAAATTGTCTAGTTGGAAACAATATTTTGTTGAATTGATCGTTTCACCTTGCTGAAGTAGCTCATAATAAACTACCTCCTTCCAGTCCCACCAAATGCATAGCAAAACTTTTTTTGGATGTAGGCCAGGTTTTGCTACAGTTAAAGCTTCTGTACTTTTGTTCCAAGACCGTTTACATTGGATAATCTCATAGAGTATCCAACTTTCATTTCCAGTGACAAGACTCTACAAAAAAGGTTGGCTATTATGTCGTTGGAGAAGAAGATCGCATGTTGAAATACGCAAAGTTTATTTGAGTCAGTCAGTTCATGAGAAAGCCACACATCTGATCGATTGATGTAGCCCAATTTTGTCAGATGATTATGGACGGATAATCGTAGAATTTCTAACTTATTAGCTATTTCGCGAATAGTATATCGCGGATTTTCTTCAACCATGGCTTTGATTAGATCTGTGTTCATTTGCGAAAGAAACTTATGGGACAACCTATTACTTTGTATTTTAACGAATACTCTAAAGATCGATCTCAAACGAGAGGGTGCGAAAATAATGGATTTCTTTCGGGAGGACCGAATATATTGAATAAAGTTAAAATATTCCATCACTGTGTTTTTAACATATTTGTTGTAATGGGTAATGTTTGAATTTAACATAATTAAAAATTATCTTGTATTATAATATTTTAAAAATATATTTAGGCAAGTATAAAAATAATTTAATATTTACATGTAAAATTAGAGGGTAACATATGGACTACTTTCATGTGTCAATTTTATCTTCTCTTTCTTTCTCCACTTGTAATGAACTGAATATAATATATTTCATGGAGATTTTCTTAATAATAACTGTTTATGAAATAATATACCAAATAATGCTCGACAATAAAAGAGATAAATTAAGAAGGTCAAATGCCACCAAAAATATATTTATTCGAACGTGGGAGACAAAGTGGATAGGATTATCAATAAAATTCGTTGTCTGTGTGCAAAAGTGATATGACCATCCCACATCAGGATTGGCATATCAACCCAAGCATACATACACGCGAATAAACATTAACGCCTGTACGTCCATAATCACGCATATGTTCACAATTGGCAATGGAATGGAAATGTTTTCACCACCTCCACAAAAAATAATATTATTTCTATGAGTATAAGAATATTCATCGGAGACTTTTTTCATAGAACCTATCTCATAATCTAAATGAGATAAATAGTAACAACTCTATCATATAATGGGATAAGTATGTGAACAACCTCTCCAATTAATATTCGATAAATTCAATTTATCATCACCGGAATTGATCATTTTTGTATTAATTTATTAATAACTTTGATAAAAGTGCAAAATTTCCATTCTGAATATCCTCAGCTTTTCAATGATTTTATAAAGTAATTTTGTCCTTTCATCCTGTTAGTATTTAATGAATGAACTCCTATTCACTCTCCAAGCTAATCTATCATTTTTGCTTTTGAAGGCTACGGTGCAAACATTATTTCTAGCACCGGCTCTGTGGAACCGGTACAAATATAAGCTATTTGCATTTAAATGGAACCTAGGAATGTTTTCAGTTTAAAACCAATACCAACGCGATTTGATTGCATTAAACCATCGAATTGGATGTGCATATAAAGCTAAAATGACAATAGTGGCAATAGTGAGGGACAGTGGCACCTCGATCAGCGACTATTCCAATATTTTCATTCAAAATGTCCGAATGTGTCGACTGACAAGCGAAACGAACAGGATCCTATTAAGCACTCTGGCAGATTTAATTAAAATATTAATTACATGCTGAAAATCCAATTATAATTATTGCATGGTGAATATGAACTAATATGTATCGATAGTGATGGGATAAAATATTGGTATTTAGATTGAAAGCTTGACGATTATTTTTGGACATAAATAAAACATATATCATTTTTATTTTATAAAATAGTACCTAAAATTGGAAAATTGAGCTTTCCTAGCGTATTTTGGAATTCAAGCAAATACAATTTTAATTAAATTTAGCAAAATATGCATTTTAATTAACAATATTTATTAACCCTTTCGCGTGCGAATGCCGTCAGTGCCTTCGTTATCTGCTCGTTTCGTGAATCCGATTGACGACGAAATTCATAAACACCTAAGAATACTTAAACCATCGCTAGAACACACAACGAGAGTCAGTCATTCTTTTTTGATTTTTGATGATTACAATCCAGAGATAAGACCGTACTTTTATTGCCGTTGAACCATTTATCATTAAGTAAATCGATCCACACATTTTTTTAATGCATAATTTGTGCTAACCTTCCATATCTATTAGTTTTTTCGTTAAGTTGAAGGTGATGTTTGGTTGTAATGCTTAATACATCTCTAGTATCGTGCCATTTTGAAATATTATAGGAGGCTATTGTAATGTTTGATTGCTTAATCTGATTTTGAGGCTTATTCTATGAAGATCTTTTAACAAATTTTGTTATGTTTACATAGGAATAATCCGGCGCGAGGGGCTTAGCCGAGCGAGTTTTATCTACACATGCAGTCACAGATGTGATGCAGCGACGAAGGGATTGACGGTAGCCGTGCGCAAAAGCGTTAATGATATACAAAATACTGTAGAAAATTAAATCAAACAATATTAATAAATAACACCAAACTAAAGAGTTTTATATTGCCAAAGATAAGTGTGACCATATGGTCACACAAATTTTAATAGGCTATATGACCTACTAAAATTTTATCCAAATTTAAATCAATAATATTTAACTGTTATAATGATTGCAAAGATATACATTTTTTTAAATTAAAATATAGAAAAAGCATGTAATGTTAATTGTATAGACCAGCGGTTCTTAAGCTTATGTAGTCGTTGGACCCCTCTTGAACGTTTTTTTTTTGACGGACCCCATCTCGACATTTTATGTCGTTCTTGAGGCATCAATTTCCACCCAAACAAACATTTCTTGGTCACATAATGGTCAAAATAGATCTTTTTATGATGTTTTTTGTAAATAATTCCACGAAAATATCTTGTTATAAGATAAATGTTTTTTAAGGCGTAAAATATGAGATACACATGGTTGTTTTATTTTTTTGCACACTGAGTGACAGTCCTGATACTCTTTATAAATGTTTGCGGCTATAGACGCGTATGGCTTGCAGATCTCGGTCGCGTCTATAGACGCTTATGGCACTTAACTTATTGAAAAAATATTGACAATCACAACCTCGTTAAAAAGCTAACACATTTAAATGAACGATACGATATAAACTTAATAATAATACAATTGATTTGTAGATAATTCCAAAGATTTATAATATTTATGTAAATTAATTAATGATTGATTTTCAACTATCACAAATTCCTTCTTGTCTAAAATAAACCCTATTCAAATAATCATATTCTAACTTGTATTGGTATCAATAGACATTTTATCCGAATATTTGATCCTTTGCATGAAACATTGATAGAAATTAATTTACACTTTGATCTCAAATGAGCCAATATTTTTTTCAATTACGATTTCATTTTGTAATTAAATTCTAAATTAATTCAGCTGAAATGTAGCAATCTCTTCAGTGCAAGACTTTATGATAAAACTACATCCAAGCAATCTGAGTGCATTAATTTCAATTTTCTTTAAGAACAACGTATGCAAAATTATGTATTTGATCCAATAGATTTACCTCGTTAAATATTAGAAAAATATCACCTTATTAAAGACTATTAGTTTTATTTTGCTTTATATTTGAAAAATCTGCATCGAAATTGCTTTTAATTCATTTATACTTATCAATTTTATTTACTTTTCAAACTATTTTTTTATCTTCTTCAAATAGTGATTTTATCTGCAATATAAACGTCAATCATTTTTATTGAAAGCGCTAAAAGGATTCAAAGTAAGACACATGTCAGACACGATTGCCATACTAAACAGACAACGCTTTATATAAATCGGGGGGGAGTAAAGGCTTATACCAAATGTGAAACGTTTTCCAATTGAACCGCTTTGGCATCGAATATACTTTATGAGTTGGAGATGATTTATGCGGAATTCATTGGATTCATCCGCGAGCGGTTAGGACACCGAGGAGGACAACCAATTTGTATGATAATTTGTTGTGATTTGTCCAAAAATCGAGCCACCTCCGGCATCTTCAGCAATCGGCTGATATAAGGGTTGCGTTGATGAGACATAAGCCTCCCCTGTTCGTCTCATTCATTATTCATATTTCCCCTCCTGGAGCGCCGGCAGATTTTGGGCGCTCGAATATTTTATTCAATATTTGGAGCAATCTCCTATGCCAAGCGCTTATCCCCGATGACCCATAATAAAACACTCAGTGCTTTCCTTGCTAGGGATTTCTTTTTATAAATCCCATATTAAAATGGCTCAGTTAAATATTGATCTATTTTTGAAACAAAAAGGTCGATCCTATCAATTCGGGGAGGATTTAAAACACATTTAAAATTTTGTTCCATTAACATGGATCGCCGATTGTAAGAACTAATGGCGTGGACTTTATGTAAATATATATTTTTATGTAAAAAAAATACATCTGGAATAGTGGCTTAAATCCTGTACTTTTATTATTATATAAAGATTTGGATTCAAATCCAAATCGTCGAATAACATTTTCATCGTACGAACAAATTTAAGAAATCGAAACCATTCATATTTTTTTGATTTTTTGGATCTGAAAATTTTTGACTGATTTTCCAAAAATAAATAAAATAAAATAAACAACCCCATAAAAAATATCTTCCCCAAGAGCAATGAAGGCGAACTTTTAACCCGCAGGTCAGACACTGCTCTACAAAAGCTTTTTAAACGCATTGCCTTTTATGGACTTCTTTTTTAAAACATAAAATAAAGAATAGACAATCGCCCTATTGATTTCCTTTTTTAGTGGTTTTTATGAGTGAATGTCAAAAAATTGTTGATCTGTCAAATTTCCTGATAACAAATCTAATAGATCATATCGAAACAGTTTTAGCTTGATTTCCTTGCCTCCTAAACACCAAAAATATCGTCAAAGTTGTGCAGGGTGTACTATGATGCAATTATTATTAAATTATCGTGTTTCGATCAGTGTTTCTCAACCGGTGCACCGCGGTGCACTGGTGCACCGCGAGCTTATTACAAGTGCACTGCGAAAAAATTGGTAAAAACGAAAAATTCTGCAAAACAGTGAAAACCGAAAAAGTCGTTGGCGAAATTATGAAAGTCAACGAAAGAGTTAATGTAATTTTGAATTAGCCAAATCGATTGCGCGTATGTTAACCGTTTAACGTAGACTTTGGGTATTCTACGCCTCGCAGCCGCAGTCTGTTCAAAGTGGAGTAAATAAACATGCTGTGGAGAAACAATCATCTTTGAAATCCAGCACCATCACCCTGTGGAATCCTTCTCGTCAACGTTACGGGAGACGCGGCAGTCGCAGGCCGTCAGAAGCTCTATGAACGGAGGTAACTGGGACTGATCGACAGAAGCAACACGAACATAACTGGGCCCCGGTATTCAGCTGAGAGTTCTCGCCTACGTTACAATGGATACATTTATTACCAAACGAAATCGTGAATCAGACCAAAATATTAATGACACAGGGAGTACAAGTGAAAGAAGTAGTGACGATATTACTAGACATCATACGTCTCATACAAAAGAAAATGTATCCAGTAAAATCAGAAAAAATAATCGACAATATTCTGAAGAATATTTATGTTTCGGTTTTACGTATTTTTACGCATTATGTATTTAACTCAAAGTATGAGTATATTTGAAAACTTCGGTATTTCGGATTGATATTGCGCTATTCGAAAGACTTACCTAAAACAAAGAATTTAAACATCCATTAGACCAAATATTTTGTGTGTATATTTTAGATGACAAATTAAATGATAGCTCAAATTTATCTTGTAAATCTTATTATCCTTACCTGAGAGCTCTTACTGCATGAATTTTGAAGTCCTGGACACCTTTGGAATTTGGCTCACCAGCAGTTCTTTTGAACCACACTGTACAATTTTTCACAACGTCCATCTAAACTTAAGACTATTGATTGATCAAGGCTGGTCGATTTCGTAATCAAACAATTGCGGATTGCTTTTATATTAAACACGATTTCATACCTGAAATTAAATATTTGACACATTTTAGTCCAATTATTTAACTGATGATATATTTTTAAAATGATATATGATGTATTTTCTTTAATTTAAGGAAAAATTGATGCTTAATGAAGCTTTTAGCTATGAAATGCTAAATGAATCACTTCCGAATATCATATTTTACATATACATTTGAATGTTAGTCGTGACTTTAAAAAAATGATACAAAAATCGGACCTAAATCCTACATCTTGATTTTCCAATCCACTATGAGTATTATTTCCGATCTGTGTTCTTGAAATCTCAATGCAATTGATCAACATTAAACATTTCGATAATAAGCCTAATAATCGTATTACAATATACTTAAAAACTATGACTACTTGCCTCAATATTTTAGCTGCATGACGATCAGGATACAGTCTGGAACATGGATCACATTCCGGAACGGCACAACACTCTGTGTATTAAAAAATATCACTTAACATACGCACATGCACATCCTAACCTGTGAAAATAAAATATAGCTCTGCACCGAATATTGTTGCATAGCATAAACTCGACGCCTAAACTGGACGGACAAATTGAAACGCATTTATGATAAATTATTAATATTTATAAGAAAAACTATTTTTTTAAAATCATGGGATTAAATAAGCTGCTGCGATATATTCCCAAAAATATTATTTTTCAAAAAAAAATCACCATCCTTTTCGTTGCATAAATATATTATTTTTTAATGAATTTCAAATTTGATAAAAATATTTTTGGGAATATATCAAAAGAGCTCATCTCAGAGAGAATTTCATGCATTCTTTCAATAGTTTTTCATAATAATTTTCATTTAGTATTAATACATTTATATTCGTACGCTCAGTTGAGCCGTCGAATTAAGCTAGGCGACAATCAGTGCCTGTTCGGTTCTTAGGTTATACGGTTTGGCTTAATCGTCAGAGGGATATATCTTAATAAATAAAGTGCAGTGTTGTTCCAGAATGCGTCCCGTACTCCAGGATCTATCCTGAACGTCATCCAGCGTCGATACTCAGGCAAGTGTTCTCAGTTTTTTAAGTGTTTTGTACTGCGACTTATAGTAAATTGGAGGTCCTTGATGTCTATTTTAAGATGTAGGATTTAAAGCCGATACATTGTTTTTTTTAAAGCCACGATAAACTTTTGATTTTATTGTCACAATAGACTCTTACATAGAGTGCGGAATAAGATGTCGATGGTTGAATACAGTAGGATGGTTTCAATGGGTATCTGATGAGCTGTGCGCCTGGTCGTGGCGGAATCTTCAAATCGTTATGCAGTCTGACCGCTGAGGAAAGATTCATAATCATCATCATCATCATCAGTCTGTGTTCGTCCACCGTTGAACGCATGAGTCTTCATCCCTCTCGATCCTCCGCTTTCCGCATCCAGCTTCATCCTGCTATTCTTTCGATGTCGTCAGTCTTACAGGGGTCTCCACTCCAACGCTTTTCTTCCCCATCGACCGTCGTTTCTTCGACACATTTTTCTCCCCCGTTGCCACTTAAGTGTGTCAATTCTTTCAGTAGCGTCTACTACTCGATTTCTTCTTCGGATATCCTCGTTTCTGATTCTATATTATAAAGACACTCCGAGCATAGATCTCTCTATGGCACGCTGGGAAAACTTTATTCTGTGTAAAATGCCTGATATTAGATTCCACGTCTTCGTGGGTTAACACTGGGATGATGCGTTGGTTAAATTCTGCCATCCCTGTGGTATTCGTCTGTCAATTTCTGCTGAGAAATTCTGTCGTCCTAGTTGTATTACTTGTCCCAGATAAGTGTATTCATTTTCAACCTCAATTTGTGTTCCCCCAATGGATATCGCCCTGAAGGTCTGAGAATTGTGACTATTTATCATGGCTTCCAGCTCTTCACACGAAGGCACCGAAAATTTTGTTATAGTTTCCGACATCATATTTGTGTAAACTCGGTTTCTCAACAATAACTAAAAAACGAGAAAGATTTATGAATTTAGACGAAGAATTGAGGGTAGCTTTATCAAATATTCGACCTAAAATTTATGATATCTGCAAAAGCCAACAAGCTCAGGTAGCACATTAATTGATTTTTGGTTGATCATATAACTTCTATTGTGTTAAGCAGGGACATCATTTTGGGTGGACAACGGAAAAAAACACCTCCCCCCCCCAACCTAGATTTACCACTTCAAGAGAGCAAATATTTTTAATAAAACGCGTATAAATATAAAATTGTTTCTAGGGAAAAATTAACTAACTAAATATATTTTCAATGTTAAACATTTTTTATATAATTTGACATAAAAAGAAAATATGTAAAAAAATGGTATGTAAATATTATTTTTTTAAATATGTAATAAAAATTATGTCTATGTATACAAATTTTTTCGACTTCTTAATTCTGGTGCACCGCCACTTTTTCCCATGGTCAAAAGTGCACCGTGACTTCAAAAAGGTTGAGAATCACTGACCTAGATAGACCTTTCTCTGCCAAAAATTTTTTTTTTAAAAAAACATATTTTAAGCATACGTGGAAGACACTGATAATCACAACATTCAAATGATATATTTTCGACAAAATCTTTCTACAAAAATCACCTTTGTTCGATGAAATCCATCATGGCACGATAAGAATTTATTTTTGGAAACCATTAATTTGTGTTTTAATATTGTATTTGAAATTCAATAAAGAGTCATATATTACACTAATACCAATACACAGTAATACCAGATTAGATGCTTTCCTCAATGTTAATTGCCAAATAAAGATTATCCATACTTTCCTTGTTCATTTTGATTATTTTCGATTATCCAGATTTTTGTTATTCGGACTTCTTTCATCCTCAATTAGGTTCGGATAATCGAAGTTCTACTGTATATAGAATTTAATGCAATTAGTAACACAAAGGAGAAACTGTGAAGAAAAGGAAAGGGAAATCATTCTATTACGTTCTAAATCAACATTGTCTATTTTTGTCAATATAAGATGGACTGAAGAAGGATGATGGATCAATCTCTGAGATTAACCAATCATTTTTATGTGTAGCAGTAAGTTTCCAAGAAATAATTTTATAAAATATCATATCATATCTTTCAGATGAAAATTCAATGATAAAAACATATCTTATGGCTGAATTACGTTTGATAAGCCGAACGGGCACATAAAAAAATATCCCCTCATAAAATTGCGGTTGACAATAACCTCTTTTTATGTAGTATTTTTAAGGATTTTCTGAGTAGTTCGCTCCACTAAAATAAATCACAAACTTTTTCAGAGTTGGCGAGCAAATAATCGTATATCAAGAGATGAAACTTTCTAAAATTGTGTGACCAGAGCGAATAAAATTCAACTTGGCACGTCTACTTGTTGATGTGATAAATTGGCAAAAACATCGAGTCCGAGTCCGTAAAACTTCTACCCATTGTTCGCTACAAGAGATTTAAAACCAAGCTGTAATGGTATCTTTCAATTGAAATGTAATCCGGATACATGGAATTAAAAAAATTGAAAAACTACAACATCGAGTTCGATATTGCGTTACTACACATTAAATACACTTTATTCGCTTAAAAATAGAATGCCATAATATTATTATGTACAAAATAACTATTTATAAAATATAAGAGATGCAGGCTGTATTTAAGGACTCATAATATACAATCAGATGCTCCCTTTTATGATATACCACCCCTTTACAAAAAAGCCGACACTCTCTTTTCGTAAAGAAAACTACCAAAATCTGTTTTCAAAATCAAAAAATGCAACTCAAGGATTCCAAATCTGACCAAAATTTGGAAATTGTCTTCGACCCAAATTTTGTTTGTACTTTGTTACTGCCTTTATCTTGATCAAATTTAAATCATGTCCTTGCAGTTGCAAATTCATTTCAGAATTATTATTGTATAAAGCAGTAAAATAAATGTCAATACATGTTCGATGATTTTTAGTATTGATCAAACTTATCAGTGCGTTCTTGCAAGTGTTGCCCAGGGGGCGGCAGTTGGTCTTTAACGCCCCCCAAATGTATTTTTAACGACAAACGCCCCCTTTAATCTTTTAACGCCCCCCGGGGTCATAGAGCCCCGTTGGAAACCTGTGACGTAGAATATATAGCGTGATATATGCCTATAAATTATCAGTGTTGTTTTCATATCTCACGGAATCATGCGATACAAAATTGCAAGTAATATTTATATTATTTTATTAAGTTCCAAAGCAATTCTAAAAATTATATTGTAAATATATTTTCAACGTGTCTACATTATAAATCATCCTGTCTGTGCGATGGTATCTTGGTGTACTTTTATTGATCGTTGAGAATGAAAAATGGCATTGTATTGCAACAATGTCCAGACAGCTCTGCAATAACATTTTTGCTCAAAATTCGAATTAACACTTTTAAATTATACTATAATACTTTTATAATATCTATTGCAAATAATTTTATTTATATGCATAAAAATTAATAAGATGTGAACGTTTGTATCGAAAATTAATCTGCTTATAACATACATCATTCAATAAATTCGTAGGATTTTTTTTCAATTTAAACATTTTTCTTCTTCTTTTTGATCATTTTTTCGCAATTCCTGCAAAAAAATTCGACGATAATCATCAGCATAATTTGTTTCTGTCCAAATATGATATTTAAAAAGGCGGTTTCATGCTGAAGTTGAAGTCATTATGTAAAAAAGTATTTAAAACTATAAAGACTGTTGAATAATCTAAAAAGTTTAAAACTTAGACGAGCCCAAGAGATCATCGTGCCAATTAGAGTGTAAAAGATTGATGGACCATGTTTAATGTTTTTCATCAATATTTTCTTGAAATTTCAGAGTTAAATTGAATGATTTTAAAATGAGTCGTCGAAATAAGTTTTCAATGCTTTGATGAATTATTATATGATCAAAAATCTGTTTAAGTATAGTCATCTATCATAGTACCACCTCAAATTACTTAGAACTTTATAACGTTATAATTATAAGATGAACACTCTGTTGCGTACTGACTGTGATTTGACATTGTTCCATATTAGTTACTGCAAAAATATTTATATAATAAGTGCCATTTAAATTCAGGGTTTTTTTTATAAGCTCCATAAATCACGATGCATAAATCCGGTATAAATCATGAGGATAACGTTTCCGGACTCTTATTATAAAGGTTCGGGTTGAAAACCAAATTTGGGTTATCCAAAGCATCAATATTTCAGATCAATCGTCTCTATCCAGGTTTATCCAAATCTTATCCTATGTGAAACACCAATAATGTTAATGATTATAATAATTATAATTTTGCCAGCCGCTTAAAATTCATGTTTAAGAGTTTCTATTCAAATAATCTTATTTTGATTTTACTATATGTGGAAGTCTCCTATGAAAATCGCCTACTTTCGATAATGGATATGGCACATTAAGAATAAATATGGTAAATAATACCAATACAAATTATCCATATTGTAATTTGGAAATAATCCTATATTTATGTATCTAATAAAAGTGTATAATAATAACACCCCAAACATTTTGATTGAAGATTCCTCTTATGATCGCATTTCGAAAGCACGTCTATGAATCTTCAGATTTAATATAGAAACCGCATTTTTTCTCTTGTGAAAAAAACCTCATCCTCATTAATTTAAAAAAACCTTTTTAGTTAGTGTGTATTTTTTGCATCTATAACCCCATAAAGTGCTTTGTATCCGACCCCACAAATGTTCACACCGACCCTATTTATGTTATGAAGGCCTGAAAATGGACTGTGAGAAAAAATACACGGGAAAATATAAGGAAAAACCCTCAAAGCATATCTATCGCTATGTTGTTAATGATATATATTTTAGACGCGTTCCCGGAACTAATCCTGTTACAGTATTTTTTTTCTCTGAGTCTCTTGCATCTGTCGATCGTATGAAATATTGCTTATTTATTTTTCCATGATATCGATACGAACCTGATTTGATTAATTATTTATTTTTTCCTAAACATTTTCCGATGGCGATGGCATTTTCCCATACTGTAACGGTGCTCTGTAGCACTTTTCCCAAGTTTTCCCGTGGTTTATGTGGGCGTTCATCCAGCGGCTTTGGAAAACCCCTGCCGAGGCTATGTAAACGGAAAACCGCTGGATTTGCGCAGAATTCGGGGCAAACACCTTCTCGAGCGGGAGTACCTGGGAACAATTTCATTATTGAGCGTTCTTCTGCACCAGAGACGAATTCTCACGACCTCTCCAAATATAATTCACCTCATTACTGCTTTCATAAGAATAAATCACTTTATTCCGACTCGAATTATTTTATTCTATTTTAATTCTTGATTGAAAGGCGGTCTTTTTGGTTTCCCTGGAAATTGAAGATTCATGAATCCACCAACGCATTTACCAACAAATATCAAAGGGCAAATATTCCTTAAGTATTTGAGCAAAATTCAAATTGTGTTTTATTATAACCAGTACTTACAAAAATATTTGCGGCTTTATGAGGAGAGATAAATCATTAATCTTTCTTCAATTCTACGCATGTACTAGTGTAATATCAAGCAAAAATAGTACACTTTATTACCTTTTTAGCAGATTATTCAAAACTTCAAACACAACAAATTTCAATCAAAAAGTGTAAAGGACATCTTCGATCGACTATTCTCTCCATTTAAATTGCTTATGTAACGTAATGAGTTCTCGCAAGTTTAGAGCTCTTAAATTACACAGTCACATTTCGTACATACGCTTCAAGATAGACAACCTCCGCGGATCCGTTTACTATCGGATCGCAAAAGATTTAATAAAAGACAAAAAAGGTAGTAAATGGTGATGTAAATATATATTGTTTTTGGTCAAGGTCTTTATTTACGTTTAAAAAGAAACACCAACCGTGAGGCCGCTGAGAAGCCGACGGGAAGAATACGTCTTCTCACGACCAAGGGTATCAGTCAACTTTTTCATCTTCTTTCTTGCACGTCTGTATTAATCGTGCGAATTGTGCCTGCGAAAATTAGCAATGGCTTCACGTAAAAGTGTTTTTTCCCCTACGCTTAACGTATATTAAAATTTCAGCATGAAGAAATAGGCTCACGCGTTTAAGTTTTAGGGTGTCCCATAAGTTTCTTTCGTTTTTATATTAAGAAAAAAATAAACAATAATTTGTATTACATCAAAATTTATCGAATAATATAATATATGATCCATTCTGTTCTATTGCCTTTCTCCATCTATCCGGAAGCCTCACAATGCCTACTTGTCAAAATTTCCCAGGTTTATTGGCAAAATATTGATCAAGGTAGGCAGATAAGGCAAAATATTGAAGGGCAATATCCGGAGAGTATGGAGGATGAGGTAAAACATCCCAGTCAAATGATAATAATTTATTTCTGACGAGCAAACACAAATAAGGCCTAGTGATATCGTGATGAAAAACAACGCCTCGTCTGTTCGCTAATTCTGGTCGTTTTATGGCAATTGCATACTTTAAATTGTCTAGTTGGAAACAATATTTTGTTGAATTGATCATTTCACCTTGCTGAAGTAGCTCATAATAAACTACCCCCTTTCAGTCCCACCAAATGCATAGCAAAACTTTTTTTGGATGCAGACCAGGTTTAGCTACAGTTAAAGCTTCTGTACCCTTGGTCCAAGGCCGTTTACATTGGATATTCTCATAGAGTATCCAACTTTCATCTCCAGTGACAAGTCTCTTCTAAAAAGGTTGGCTATTATGTCGTTGGAGAAGAAGATCGCATGTTGAAATACGCTGAAGTTTATTTAAGTCAGTCAGTTCATGAGGAAGCCACACATCTGAACGATTGATGTAGCCCGATTTTATCAGATGATTATGGACAGATGTTCGTGGAATTTCTAACTTATTAGCTATTTCGCAAACAGTATTATATATCGCGGGTTTTCTTCAATCATGGCTATGATTAGATCTGTGTTCATTTGCGAAAGAAACTTATGGGACAGCGAATACTCTAATGATCGAAATAGGTACTCATCAGAAAGTGCTAAATCTGGTGAATATGGAGGGTTTTGTTGTTTCCCAGTTTAATTGTTTTATTTCTTAACAAGTTAATATGGCTTTATGTGGAAGAACGTTAATATATAGTTAATTCACCTTCCACAATATGAGTTTTACGGTGATTACAGTGTGCGCTCGGGAATCACAAGTTTATCAGTTCAAATCCAACAGGGGTGAATTAATTTTCCAGGTTCTCTTTTCAGCATGCACCGGGATTAATGTTAAATCATTATTATGAATGCATAAATGTAGCAATTCATACTATGGATATTGATATAATAGATGGTTAAGCTTTTGCATTGTATGAGTTGAGTATTGCAAACTGAATTAATTAAAATCAAATTTTAGTATAAATGATGGACAAAAATAACGTGTTGCTTTGATTGATGATACTATAGCATTGATGAAGAATTATGGATATTTTTTGAACGTGATTTATCGACTTTGTCAGATCATTAAATTTGACGATAATAGATTATTCGTATCAAGATAAAATAAAATGATCAATCATTGATACAGTGTCTAAGATTCTGAATTCTTATCCCAAAGGTTCAAGTTCAAATCTGGATTATGGAAATAATATTTTACCTGATTTCATGTAACTGAAAAAAATAAATACCGAGTTGATCAAAAAATTCGTAAAGGCTTTTTTTCTTTAATTCTTTGTTTAAATGATTCCTATTAATAATTTAGTCACATTTGGAAGGCAATGAACAATTAATACATAAGAAATATTTCCCTAAAAATGTTTTCTGTCTACTTTCTAATATTTGTATAAAACATTGATAGAAAGTGCTTAACTACTGATCTTAAATACAAAGACATAGCTGTCAAAGAAATTATTAAAAATTATATCATGATTTTAATAACTGAACGAATTTAAAGAAATTAAAACTTAAATGACCTAATATTTTTAAATACGCTTCCAGATTGTAAATTAAACCTCAAGCAAGAAAGATGCAATCTCGTTGATGCAAGAAATGATGACGAAGCTTCATCCAAGAATATTCTCTGCGGGTGTTAATTTGGATTTTCCTCTAATACTAGATTTGCAAGATTGTATATTTTAATCAACGGACATGCCACAGCAAAAATTAGAGAATATGATTTCTTTCGTCAAAATATTTGGAGTGTTTTTAAATTTTAGTTAAATTATTAAGAGTTTTAGAGCAACATATAATAGAAGGAACGCTATTACTCTGTAGCTGCTTATAATAAATATTATATATATTTACTATTGCAATGATTTGAAAGCTGCAATACTTTAATCAAGTTCCTGCACTACAACTTAGCTACGTCTACCGAAGCCTTAGCTACCTTGTATCGAAAGTAGACGACGTTTATTTAAAAATAATTAACGTAAACTACTTGTAGACAAAATAGCAGCTTTGTACATTTAATTTAATACTGGTATATACAATTATTCAGCTTTCGAAAATTTTTACTAAGATCGACTGATATTTTTTGATAGCACTGACTGAAACCAAAATTAGCCTTGTGGACATGGGTGCAAAATTTCAGCCACTGCCTAGCACTCGTAATTAAATGTTAAACGTATCTATGATTTTTCATACGAAAATAATATATTAAGAAGCATTTCTCGTTTGAAATTTAAACTTGGCTTCAAAACTATTTTTAAACCTGTTGAATGAATATAAATTTCAACTTCCATAACAAATATTCAGAGCATTCAGATTTAAAACGAATAGTTGCTTTAATTTTATTATACCTAATACTAAGATTGTCTTAAAAGTGATAGGGTAAATAATTAATTGTTTAGTATACAATTTCAAATATTTTACAGAAAAGCTCCAAAAGCTCCAATAGAACTTTTTTCCTGGAATAAAGTTAATCCATCCTCGATTGGATCGGCGGTAAATTCATAAAAAACAAACAAGTTCACGGCCATTGTAAGAAAACGTATTATTCTTCGTTATTTCATGCCTTATTTGACGTCCCTAATAAATTACGGCTTATTTTTGAATTTATGAACTTAAGAATAAGGACAGCTTCGGATGTGACTCTTAAAAGGCACCCTGGAACAACTTTGATCCCTTTTTAATCGACACTGGGAAAAAACGACCCTTCGGTGTGGAATCGATCTATCGACTAGTCTCCCATTGAGATGAGTTTCGGCTCATTTAAATCAAAATTTGATATTGCACCAAAATATATTATTTTTGAGCCATCCCTCTGCTTGTATTACTCGGCAAAATATCGATGAGTTATAATCATATGGCGTTCAAGCTATCGCGAATTAATCGCATCGAATTTTCCGTCCAAAATCAACGAATACTAATTTCCTATTACACGCTCGGATTCATCAACTTGTATATATTATATTTGATTCAAAATGTTAATGTAATAGGGTTGGTTCTATAATTATCAAAATATGCTATACACGCGCATAATATAAATTGTATTATTTTAAGCATGCTAAATAGCAATTAATTTCGCTATATAATAACATATGCGTAGTGATTTTTCAAATATTTTTAATAATAATAACATCTCAATATTTTATTAATGTCCAACGTTTACTCCTACAAAAGTCTCATTTTATGGAGATCTTGATCCTCAACGATAAGGTAAGAAGCCTGTAAAATAAATGACGTATATATAATAAATAATTAAATTTCAGAGCGTTTCTACAGATACACAGAGATTAAAAAAATGCGTAAATTAATTTAAAGAGAATATATATAATATTGATTGTGGTACTTCATTGTGATAACATGAGCCAAATGAACACAGCGAAAACATTCTTCAGAATAACTTACATATATGCAAATTTCTTAGAAAATAAAATTATAGCAAGAAAATGAGGAGGAATGGAGAAAATTCTAAATGGAATTTGTGAAATAGTCGGAAGGATGCCAAAGGATAAAATTGGTTATTAAAGCAAAAGAGAGCATATATTGAGAAGATCAAACAAAATTTATATGAAAATTGCATTAAATTTAATTATAATTTATAGTTAACTTTCGATTATCCGAAGAAGAAGAAAAAAATATGGATAAAAAAGCCTTTAAATAAATTTTCCCTGAATCAAAAAAAGTATTTTCATTAAACAAATTCATCATTCGACAATCTCAGAATTTTAATTTTTTTTCAGATTAAATTTAAGGCAGCATGGTGGAGGGGCCGTAGCGTCGGGGCTTTCGGCTGATGTGAGCACGTCCGTACAGGTCGGACACCCGTCGGTGACTGATTGTGCTCTCTTTCTCCTTTCTTAGTTCATTTGGAGAGATTTTTATGGTAATTTAAAAGCTTTAAAAGTCCCTGGGCGGCTCCCCACCGCCACGTGCTCGTCGGGATGGCCGCGCTAACGCACGGGTCCGTTCTTCTATCGGGACGTGATGTTGACTCTCTTTTCTTAATATCTATTTATTCCACACGAGAGAGAGAGATCTGGCTGCAGGAAGGACGACCTCCCACAGCCAAGGCTAACCAAACACTCTCCCGACTCCCGCCTCTTGCTATGCAGGTGCAATGTCTCCGCAGGGCCACAAGAGATGGCGCTCTTAAAATAACACATTCCACCTGAAAAGAGACGGAAGATATCGATGTTAATCTGGACGGTTAAATCTGCTCAGACTTTTTTTTATACTTACCCTTTAACAATCAATTTGCATCGAGAGACGGTTCAAGAAACACATATTTTTATTGCCATTAGATATTTATTATGATTGCTTTGTATTATCGTTATTTACGACGTTTTTGCATGCTTTTTTATTCTTTCGAAGATTTAAAATTCTCAATTCATGATTCTAGGACGGGAATGCCCTATAAATTGAACGATAATGTACTGAAGCAGTTAATGAAATTAGATCCTCGTCAAACCATCAGGGAATCGTCAAATAAGTTTGGTTGCCCATGATCGACAGTTCAGGAGTACCTTCATCATATTTTAAAATCAAATAAATAATTTTATTTAATCCCAAATGAATTGTCGCTAATTGCATTAGAACGGCATAGAAAAATCCATACACCTCTCCTATTCAAGTATGCATGCTAGCATTCTTCAGGTTAGTAACCTGTTCCCTAGACTATCATCGACAAGCTTTGCAATGGGATAGATCCCAAGTAATTAATTATGAATTGCTTAAGTCTGGTCAAACAATAGCAGCAGTAGCTTAGTGACAAATATTACAGCAAATTAAACACGATTTCATATCTGCTTATGTTCTAAGAACACAAGCAGATCACAATTTGCTTATGTTCTTAGACGCTCATTATTGAGTAAAAGTTTTAATAATATTTGTATTATTAACTTTCCAGTCTATGCAAATTCAAATACTAAAACAATGAATTAAGTTCAAATTTAAGCGTTTAAATAGGGTGAATCTCACACATACGGAAGGTGGCGGGAACGTGCGACGACCACCCCATCGGTAGAATTTACTGTGACCAAACAAATTGAACGTTGGGATTCCCCTATACGCCAGGTACGCCAACTTTGAAAAAAAAAACGACCAACCTCATGAACCCTTATAACCTTACTTTCAAAACGACCCTCGTATATATAAATATTTTGATCATTAAATTAGGTATGTATATATGTAGTTCTTAATATATTATATTTGCATTTCATTCCGGTCAAAGTCGAATTTAAGTGAATTTCGTATATCTAATGTCACATAAATTTCGGACCCTTTTACCAAAATTAATTATTCAGTCTCTGCTCTCAGAGCAAAATCAAATATCTTCCTAAGCCGAGGTGAATTCGGTAAAAGTATGTTTATTAGATCGACTGGATCTAAAAATAAGACCCTTTGAGACCGACATCAAGATTTACGACCCGAATGCCTTTATTTTCATTTCTCTATGTGTTTATGAGGCATAACAAGAATGCAGGCAGAGCTCTCTAAATACAGGGAACAACGTCTGGAATATAAGCAATAAAACATCGCCAATCTTCGTCGTGTAGCGTAGGGAGTATCAGTAAAAACTCACAAAGGATATGGTCGTTGTGATTTTCTCTGAAAGACGCGTTATACGAGCTCTAGGGGCAATTCTATTTTATGTCGTACATAACTCGCGAAATATGGTCTGCAATTCGCACAAAATGTAATTTAAATTTGAATTTCATATCAGCTCATATGTAGATGGATGCATATTGTTCTGTGATTTGTGCGCTTGAAAATATATTCATTAGTTCGGAATAAGCGTAGTAGTTGTTTCAAACTAAAATATTATATGGATGTGGGGAAAATAGAGGGAGCACCCGGAACGCCCGGTTTCATAAGGAGCTTTAGGTTGTCATTTCTGGAGCGTGACGCAAAAGGTGCCACGACCAGGTGACATGGCCGTCTTAAGGTAATCAGCTTAACTCTTCAACTGTGGCAAGGAAGCTCATCCTTGTTACTGTTATTGTTTGCTGCACACTGATAAAGAAAGCTTTCATAAGTTTACATTGACCTTTCATTTACCATGTTGATTAAATCTTAAATATAATATCAGCTTAATTCACCCATACACATTAAAGAAGAACATTTGCAAGAAAAAATCGATAGTAAAATAATATATCAAGGGTACCGGATGAAAATTTCGTTTTTTAATAAAAATATAACTGTAATATATATGGAGTTTTTGAGTGTTTATATAATTTTAATTTTCAAAATGTTTCAAAATAAAAAAAACTTAAAAAACGCGATCGAATACCCGGTTTTTACAAACCTTTTTGAAAACTAAAATCATATATAATATAAAAATATTTTTTACCATATTAATTATGCAAGGTGTTTTGCACATGGACCGTTATTTGGGAATTATGGGGATCTTTGGCTACTTTTCACACGTTACGTTTATTCTGTGGATCGAACAGTCGCCAGATCTGACACCACTGGATTTCTTTGTCTAGGGAAACGCCCTATTCCGTGGCTCGTACGGTCTTCAAACCTGACACTACTGGATTTCTTTGTCTAAAGCAGCCAAAATAATTAATTTACACGACAGAGATGCCCACAAAAGAAATCCTAATTGAAGGAATAAGCGCCGCCTTTGCAATGATGAAAGAGGAAATTCTACTTCAGACAACTACAGTTGAAATAAGAAAAAGGTATAGTATGTGCATACCTGGCAGAAGGTCAATTTAAATAAATTTAATAAAAATATCATAAGCATAAAAAAGTATTTTTTTAACCTTGACCCTGACAAATTGGTACCTCTTTAAATTTAACGACTTATTAAACTATTTGTATAACATTTAGCATATTGTTTAGAAAAGGCATAATCTAGTGTAACGTTGAAGCGGGGGCGCTCTCGAGGGCAGAGTCTCCGGGAATCTCCCCGCCCCCCCGTTCTCGTAGGTATGGCCGCCTAGCGCATGGGTCCGTTCTTCTATCGGGCCGTGATGTTGCTGAAAGAATGGATGAAAATAGACGGGCGAATAGAAAGACTCTCTTCTCTAAATAACTATTTATTCTATACGAGAGAGAGAGAGATCTGGCTGCAGGAGGGACGACCTCCCGCATCCAAGGCTAATCGACGACTCCCCCGACTCCCGCCTCCTGCGCGTCACTACTCAACCGGCAATGGCACACGCGCAAGCGATCCGTCGGTATGTAGGTGCAATGCTTCCGTAGGGCCGCAAGAGATGGCGCTGTTAAAATAACACATTGCACCTGAAGAGAAACAGATGTCGCTGTTAATCTTGCGAATTAAATCGCGATTAACAGCGCTACTACGTGGGGATGGTAAATCGCCCACACTACATATGAAACGTAACAAAAGATCCTTATAACCCTTACCGACCATCTACATCTCATTGCTTGGCTTTATTCCGATAACAAGTTTTATTTAGGGAATAGCGATAAGGATTTCTAATGCTTTATACTTATTTAGAAGATAGTGCTAAATGATTTAAGCTAATCATATATAATAATAGCCCCGTAAAACTAAAAAATATCATATACTTGAACTACTTCTTTCGATATTAAGATTTTCTTTCTCGTAAGCTCGTATCAATCGGGAGAGCATTTACGAAGTTATATGCAGTATAATTTTTTTTTAAAGCAGTAATTGTAAACATTTGTAACATTTATTAATGTAGACGTAGAAATGTACTTTAGAAAATTTAAATCTGTTCTACTTTTTAAAATCTACAACCTTTAGAAAGTCTCCAAGGACCACAATGCATTAATATGAACATTGCAAAAGACTTATTAAAGTTATTTTTTTAATTCTTTTGCACTTTGGTTGATGCAGTTAAGTAAAATTATATATAAATGGAATTGAAGTCCATGGACTGAAAACAATGAGTTTCATGGGACAAATTTATAAATAAGAATGGATATTAATGCTGTCCAGACAGACAATTTCGATTAAAAAGCAAATGGTTTTTATGCAAATTTCCATTTGGGATGGAAAAGTAATCAAATGGTGCAATTTCTTGCGACTAATCCTTTTAATCCAAAATGGTAGTACCAACAATTGTAGCTCTGAAATTGATGAGAACAATGACCCATCTCATACTTGTGTCTTTAGTTGGATCCATGGTCATCACAGCACCCACGTTTATTGCACATTGACAAAACTACGTGAGAGTATCACGTAATTTCAGAAGCAATTAGTGTTAATCTTACATTTAATTGCTTGAAAATTTCTTCAATGACTGCAATTATAGCGTGTTAATAGAACATTGATCTTTAATTCCACTCAAGGAACGTGGTAAGATTATAAAGCTGCTTCATGATTTATTTCATGCTTGAGTCAGTTTTATCAACCATTAGTCATACATCAGAGAACAAATCCTTGAAAACTTACTTTATTACCAAAAGATCTCAACTGAGATACAAACACCCAAAAATGTCTCTAGTAATGTTTTTTTTTGCGACGTGATATAAAATCTTGATAAGGATTTTTTCTCTACAAAATTACCCAAATTAGTTGATAACTATGATGGATGATGTGCCAAAAAACGATCCGGTGTTTTCCACGAGTGCTCGACGTAATATGACTCCACATTAAAAATTAGTATGAAAACTTTTAACTTACCTCGTTTGTAATTTAACCAATGTATCTAATATTCATGAAGCAAATTATCTCAGCCAGTTTCAGAACTGTCGTAAATTACTTTCATATATCGACCGAGCAAATTGTAACTAAAATTTCCCCTCTAACGATATTATTTATTACTGACGAGTGAAATATTTCAAATGTTCGCAGAGACGAATCTGGAAGAATTGAAGATTAATGCCTTCCTTCCAAATATAATTTATGTTTTTATCTTGAAATATGTGTTATTTCAATAGGGTGCCTGAAAGTATTTTAATGCTAAAAGACATTTTATATCTAGCTTATATGATGTTTGATAGTTGGTTGGAGCAAATGTGAAAAACTTTGATGGATAATACATCATTAATTCAATGGATTTGAGACAATGAAACCAATGACACCATTTTAGTTTCAAACTATTCAGACATACGCTTATCCTCTGGAGACATAGTTAAGCTAAATGTATAAAATCGATAGATGTAAGAGGTTTTGCAAGGAATATTATCAAATGAAAAATGACGACTATTTTATACATAGAAAAGGATTTGGGACACAATCATAGTTATTATTAAATATGCATGCATATATTTTCTTACCAATTAAATATCAAATTATTATAGCAGATCTAAAATTAACGATTTTGTTTATAAATTACATTTCTTAACCAACGCTCATTGATCGATCAAAATATCAAATACCATAAATTTACTTTGCATTTTAAAATATTTTATTACATATTCAAATTTTTAATTATTTACTAATCCCAACTAACTGATCTGTTATTAATTAAGTAAAAAAAATTAAACAGATAGGTTCTAATAACAATGAAAACTTAAAGTTTTAACGTCAACATTCCATACGTAACTTAACTTATATTGGATCATATATTTGCTTGAAATTAAGTTTTATTATCTTTAAGCTATTCCATAATATTATTTTGTATAATAAGTACAAAAATGTGTATGATTCTGGAATAAATCTGTTATAAAACAATATAATTTAAATATATATTTTTGATAGCGTATTCCATCATGAGTGTAAATACTTTTAACTTAAATTTTAGATCATATAGTTTTATATATAATATTAATAATAATTAGAATATAAAATATGTTTTCTAAAATCTACAATGCTTATAAAAATAATAAAAATTTCAGTATCTTTACAGCTTAATCTCATAATTACGCTATATTTTTAGCGTAATTACAATATGTTATAAGTCTATGTAAAGAGTCGTCGTATAAATAACTCATGATTAGCTATTATTATGAATTATATTTGGTATAAACCTATACAAAATAAGTAAATTTAAACTTAATGTGATAGATAGTTGATAGATTTAAAAATAGAAGATATTCAGCGAAAATAGTGTTCTTAAAAATATGATTCATAGGATAAATTTCTATACATAGATAATATTTAAAATAACAATTTGCAAAACAAATATGTATTTATTCAGTACAGTAAACATATATAGGTATATATAAATAAATTATGTTGTCTTTTCCAATCTTTATATTGTAAGTATCAAATGTTTAAGTATTTCATTACACGCAATTATTTCTTTGGTCCGTCGACTCCCATGAAAGAGTTTATAAATAATACAATTCACAATAAATAAAAACTTAAAATAATGGAATTTTTATGTGGTTTTGAAGCTTTTTCTTCTGATTATCTTACGGCTTAAATCAATTTGGATGATTCTTTTAAATTAATAGCAAAAAAATGCACACTTAAAGTTTTGCACACCCCATAAAAAAGAATATAATACACATCTAAAAAATTTTTGAATGAAATCTTGATTATCATTATTGTTAAAATCATACACATAAAATATATTTGTACAAATCAAGACGTTTCTGCTTTTAAGCAATTTTGAACTTTTTTGTTCAGTCTAACTAGTCAGAATCCCTTACAATAACTGTATGATTTGTGATCCGATTTAAATTTAATTATAAATAAATTAAACAATAAATATTATTTGAAATTACCCCTTAAAAAATTTGATTTTTGATTAACGTTTCGGTAAATGTTTGATTTTGAAAACATTCATTTACCTGATTTTCTCCATGAATTGTATATATTTTAATCTTATATCGTTTACTTTTATCGGGAATATTTCTGAATTTATAAAACTGTTACATCGGCATGAAAATCTGAAAATTTTCAAAGATAATTCATATTATCCGAGCACAAAAATATAAGATATATTGTAAATTTACTCAGGCATTGTCATTTCTTTTTTTCATTTTTTTACTTTGAATTTCATCTTTTGATCTGGGGTGTAGCCTGTGCCTTGAGTACCATATGATTGCTCCGACCAGTATCACAAGAAAAATACAACCAACCGCAGCCACGGCTATTCTGGCTTTTCCAAACGACGGTACGTGCAGCGTTACTGTATTACTTCTAGAGGTGACATCTTTCATAGATAATGTACCTACTTCAAAATGATATGTTTCACCCTGTTCAAGATCAGACACTAAAAAAAGTATACAAAAATAATGACGTTGAATGATGTCTTAGTTCAAATAGCTTAAGTTTTGTAATATATGATATTATACTTACATGGAAATTCTGTTTTATTTGTCTCTGAAGCTTTTAATAAATGTTTCTTAGGGCCATAGAATTGCCTAACAACGTACACTCGTAATGGATCTAGGCCTTGCTTTGGAGGTGACCACGTTAATACGTATCCTTCGGCAGTATTAAGGATTCTTAAATCTTGTGGTGCTCCGATATGAATCTCTTCTTTTGGTTCTTCTTCTTGTATTTCTTCTTGTATCTCTGTTGATGTAATAACTTCAGCCTCGGTGCTTGATTGTTCCAACTCAGTTGTTGTACCTTCTATGGAAATAAAGTTGAATTACTACCATGTTAAAGATATAAATATGAATTTAGTAAAATCACTTACCATTTACTGTTAAATGAAAGAGGGTACCATTATTTCTAAATGGTGGAGTCCTATTCGGAAATGATACTTTGCATTCATACCAATCTTCGTCAGATGTGTCTATATTATCAATCTGAATAGATCCCTTTCCATATTCTGTGCTATTGACACGTGATAGTCTATTTATATAATTATTATGAATTCGTTCCGTTGCACCATATTGGAAATATATTGTTTCATTCTATAAAAATAAAAATATATCCATTCAGAATGAGTTTAGATAGAAATTTGATTCTTAAATATGATAACACAATAATAAACAATATATTAATTCAGAAAAGAGTGTTTTAATTGTTATTGTATTATCATAATTACAAATCGACTTATATTTACTATAAATAATCATTTATTATATAATAAAACAACTACTAATGATACGTTTGCTATTAAAATTTTGTATAAATTTAAATATATCTAGCACATAAATCTAAGAACGTAGACATCTTCCGAGCAATTTTTTGAATTAATTAAATGCTGATTTCGTTTTGTATGCCTCTTCATAAACTATACATATGATACGTGTGAATTTTAATTAGATTTAGTTATTAAAATGATGATTAATTGCTATCATATTTAACGTAAATATATAAATTACGTGCATCTTTTAAAATTTAATTTCATTTATTCCACATAAAGATATTGTTTATGATTAAAATTTGATAGTAGGATATCAATTTGTAAATATTAAAGTCCTCGGTATGATTGCAGGAAGCAAATATATCTTCAACGCGTGGAAGAATGTGTATTTTTAGATAACAAACGCCAATTTTGAAGGTGAATTGAAGTCACTTTTCTAAATTTGGCAAATTGCTTCAACTCGCCCAATTTAACTAACAAATAACTATCATTAAGGACTCACTGATCTATTCCTTTTCTCGATTGGACAGGAGAATAATATATTGTATAAAATGTGCGCGTACGTTTTGAAGATTTTTATCGTGGATGCTATCCTTTAATTAAGTTTCATTCTTAGATGTTTTGATCCACACCATCAATTAATCTATCTTAATTATTTAAGTGGAGATATGAGTCGGCAAGTTAATTTCAGAGTACAGTTAAGAAACATAGTAATCTACTCAATTATATCTACTAATTTCTGCCGTTAGAAAAAAATATTGTGAGTCTTGCTCGTTCATCAATATATGATATATGATGATTTCATTCAACTTTTTAAGATTATTTTCATAAGAGCTGAATAATAAATACTTATTTATGCATCTGAGTATTAAAAAAATGGTTTTATCTCAAGACAAAAATAATTTTCTTATTATTTGGTACGGTATGAGCATTTGTTTCTCTATGCTTTTAAATCTGTGATAAAATAATACTACAATAAAAGTCACTCCTCTATCGTTCCGGATCATTTAAATTGCATTCATCAGGTAGAACTAATTCAGAGCCACAATCACAATCAAAAGGACTAAAGCCGAGCCGGGTCATGGCTCAGACCCTTTGTTCAAATACAAAATATATATGCAATGTTTCTCAAAACGTTAATTTAAATAACATATTAGGCTTTAAAATTTAATTGTGATTTATTTGTTCAATGTGGACAAGTTTAAAGAGCATCGATCTTTACCCAATTACCACAATGAATGGACCCGACGAGAAGAAGGCCTGCACAATTTACTGGATTAGACACGATTTAGAGCACCATCAGTCATAATTGATGATGATATCATGAAACGGCAATTATTATACGCAAAAGCATAGACTGAATTTTTTCAACTTGTCGCTCTTCACTCTACAAAACTGGGCAAATTAATTAGTTCCTGGATTCGGAATGAGCAATTGGCTTGTCATTGAAAAATATATTGTGCCTGCTGGTGCATGCACACCTTGTCATTGACACGAATTCTTTCTATGGAATAGGTGAATTTCGAAACTTGACTAGGGATATCAAAAAACATAGTTTTAAATTAATGCCTAGTAATTCTCTTACTTATAATATTTAAAAATAAATACTTCAAAAATTGTGTATCTAATATATAAAAATTAATGTCTGTTTGTTCGTATGTAATGCGCTGCCATACTGTTCGTCAAATTGCAATAAAACTTCGTCTATTTATTGCTAAGGATTACGCGAGTAACATAGATATAGTCTAATATTTAAAATCAATGTTTGTTTGTTCGTATTTAATGCGCAGCCATATCATTCATCCGATTGCGATAAAAATTTGTCAACTTATTGTTTACGCTTACGAAAATAACACAGGCAAAGTAAACATATTGTTTGTTATGTGAGACGTGACATTGCATCGCATACCGAGTAATCACTAGTAGATAATAATAAAAGTCCTGTAAATCTGATTCACTGAGTAAATCACATCCTATATAGATAATATCATATTATTGTTTTTAATTGCGTTAAAACGTTAGAAACAGGTATCTGATCGGGTTGAAAAGGCAAAATTAGAGTTAAATTTTAACCTCTATCCGATATTTCGAACCTCCTGCCGGATTTACGTTCGCGGATTGACTGTCAATCATATATTAATATATATCATATAACCAGAGCGTAACAAGGGTATGAAGCGCCCGTGGCAAGTATCTAACTTATAATATATATGCATTTATCCCCGAAAATGCCGCGAAAAGCTTTAAAAGAGGACGGAGTTGCCACAAGATATATGGGTCCATCTGGTCCGCTTTTCGGACCGCTGCCATAACGAATGAACGCCTCGCGATCGAATGCCATACCCGAACAGTTCTACAGAACGATTACAAAGTCTCATTACAAAACAAAGTTATCCGAAGATGACTGATCGGGTGGATCGTTTAAATTTAGCAATTGGTCGAAAATATTGTTGTTTTTATTTTATTGCGGGCTTATGCCGGCTAGATCGGCCTAATGTTTAAGCGAAGATGAAGAAAAGAGGGATTAGACAACTCGGAGTCAAAAACAGACAGAACCAATCAGTTTTGATTCATGAAAAGTAGAATGGTCAAGTAAAATAAAAACCATGTGCAACTTTCGACTGGGTTGGTATTCTGTGTTTTGCGCCCCAAGCCCAGTTGCACCCGTGGCAGATGCCTGCTTTGCCACCTAGTTACACCACTGCATACAGCAGGATCTTGTTGGGAATTAAATATATTGAATCACGTCACTCTGTGGTACGCTACCGTTGATAATACCAACGAATCATTTTCAACATCCCACCAAAAGCACCGAATAATTCAACGAATTAAATCGTTTTTAAGCGTTTTATTGCTCTTGTACGCCGGTTAATTACTGCTGAGGACATAATAATATTTTAGAGCTTCCTTTCGTTTGTCCCCCAATTTAAAGAGCTTTTAATCGTCGAAGGGATAGGAAGTTGACTCGTGCTTCTTTAAATTGATACGACACCAGAGTGGCATTTTAGTATGACGAATTAATCAAGGTTGCATCAATTATGTAAGACAAGAAGTGTTAGAACGTCGCATGCGTGTCTGCATTTCTTAACATGTCAACTAAGACAATTTACAGACGAGGATGGCACGTGCTTTTTAAAAATGTATGGATTAATCATATTCTTGAAATATGCGGTGTATACAGAATTCAAAGTCAAAAACGACTGAGAAATAGGTTTTAATGATTGCGAATTTTACAATAAAATCAATGCAAAAGCAATAAGATTGGCATAAATGGAATGTTTTATTTTATTAGGTTACAATCAACTGAGATTTTATAAAATGCATTTTGATATTACATGAATATTGGAATGTGGTACGACTAGGGAATCCTTTATTTTATCTCCGACCGCTCATCCTACAACACTGAAAAGAAGGAATCTTCAAAAAGAGAGGGAAACATACAAAACATTGTGATCTTTAATAATTAAGTTTATTTACCACTCCACTCCGAGTGATTCATTTTTGACCAGTCCCGGGATCCCGGGATTGGGATTTTCAATATTTTAAGAAATTACCTTGATGAATTTGATCAAAAATTACTAATAAGTCCATTTGTTCAATATAAAAAATCACTTGAAGGCCAAAGAATTTTATTTATTGAAGAAAAGATAAAAATACAATTCAAAAATAGATAAATAAAACACTAAAAAATTCAAATATTATTTTAAAAATATGCCCGAAGTAACATTAACATTAAACATTAGTGTTTTGTCATTTAGTCTGGATCTGATTTTGGAAGTCAGACAATTTGCTGCTGAAAATGCACGCTCAGCTTCCACACTCGTTGGAGGTATCGTCATCAGATATTTAAATGCTAGTTCGAGTTGATGATCGCGTGAGCCCTCATTTTCGTATAACACCATCAATGTGACTGATAAAATTCCTTTCTGCTGAGACACGGACTAAAAATCGCAAAATTTCCGATTTCCCGACAAATTATTTATTTCCGTCGCTGCAGATGAATACTTATATACTATAATACTTTGATGTGATTTGTAATTATATTACGTAGGAATACAAAAACTCTGAACCCCGTATCTATTATATTTCATATCGATATTCCCACTATTAGAATCGAGGTGTAGTAAATACATCACCGGTAGGGAAATGTTACTATAACAATTTTAAAAACATACATGTACGCTATATATGTATACATAGATTAGACAGTCACTGCTCCTATGCGTCGCCTAAGTTCGCCAATTAGTAATTACGCCACTGTTTCCAAGCGTCCAGATTTCGTCGGGAATGTCTCGATTTAGTAGCCTTCATTGTGTTGGTGAAGTGTACGATTTCTGTTAGATAAAAATTTCAATCCCGGGATTTTCGGGATTACGTTTTCTAATCCCGGGATTCTTATGTACCTAAAACTGTCCGGGATCCTAATTAATTGCCTTTTTGTGATATAATTAAATCAATAGACTAACAATCAGAGCATATTTGGTATAGTGGGTTGGATCTTCAACTCATATTATAAAAGTTCAGTCTTAAATTCGGATTGCAGAAATGAAATACATCAACAAATTTGAGAGATCGAGTCGATCCAGATTTACTCTGTTTTACTGGATCCTATTTTTTTTAAATATCCTATTCCAATAATCCTATCCTAACGAGTCGATATCAGTTGATAAATCCAAAAATATTAGCTCAAATCAAATAAATGACTTTGAAGACAAAGCTCCGTTTCTCAAATTATCAGTATCATCGATTTTTAATACTAATGAAATCATTTAAAAATTTCAAAAATGAATCACTCGGAGTGGAGTGGTAAATAAACTTAATTATTAAAGATCATAATGTTTTGTATGTTTCCCTCTCTTTTTGAAGATTTCTTTTTTTTAGTGTTGTAGGATGAGCGGTCGGAGATAAAATAAAGGATTCCGTCGTATACTGCGAGTCCGTGTCGAGGCTGCGGAGCCCCGTTGATACTTGAACGTCCGGCCCTTGGTCTACCCCGCGACGCGAGATACCCCTTGTGGCAGGCTGCATGAGGTAGCTGCGATAAAGATTGCGTAGCCCAGGAAACGGCGAGAGATTAAAACGCAAGAAAAGAAAAAACAGTTTGAAGCCCTGGTTCTAATTCTCATCTACGAATTCCGAGCGTTCATGTGACTTACCCTAATATTTAGTGATTAGCAGCAGATCAGTCTTAATTTTTTTATTTATTGATGTGTTAATGTGAATGAGCAAAAATCATCATTTGGGTATCATCATAGCGCAGCCACTAACAGTCCACTACAGAACTATGGGCCTCTTCAATATCCATTCATAGGAAAGGGGTTACATCCATTTCGTCTGTATCATACATTCACCTCCTCATTCGCTCGATATTGAAGGTAGCATTACCACCGAGTTTTATTTTGAACGCTCACCCAACGGGTATCCTGAGTGAACGTATTGACGAACACTTTCGCGAACGTCTCGATAAGGAGTTTGGGGAGTTTGTAAAGACTGCGTAGTTTTCATAGGGAGGTGGTGGAAAACTACTCTCATTTGGGTATAGTAAAGCCTAAATGGTAGCCCTGCCAAGTAGATAAATTCTGCTCGCATGCATCTTGCAACAATCAGATCAATTTTCATATTATGCCATTGTTTTAATTAATATAAATAAATAGGTTTGCTGAGGCAACACGATGCTTTGAAATGCTCGAATTGTCTAGCTCAAAAGCTGGTTTAATTAATTGAAATTTTAATTCACTGCGAGCTTGTATTCTTATCACGAATTCCATCTCAACGCACTAACGAGCAGAATTAGCATTCGGCGCTAGTGATCCAATGATACATTGTGTAAAATGTAAAGAGCTAACTTCCTACTTATTTACATTACAAATGCAAATTATGTCGTGACACTTTCTACTGTAAATCTTTACAGATGCGTATGTTTTCAACGAACCAACAGGAAGCTCTTCGGATCGGATGAAGTCAGCAAGTGACAAGATAATTTAAACAGGGCGCCCACGTTCATTGATTGACACTGGTCGAGCTTTACTATTGCAGGGCAAGAGTCTTTCACTCTAATTTGACAAGCCAATAGCGTTCAAATTTATGCTTCGGATGTCTCATGGAGACCTACATGGATCGCGCAATGCAGGTCAACACGTTAGCTTCGAGCAAACTTCGGCTTTATTAAATCTTCGGCATGTTAACTGGATCGTGAGATCATTCAGGATGAGTGGTGTAATATTTTAAACGATGCCAACCTTGAAAACGACCGTCGAATGAAGATAAACAAAGCAGTTAAACGAACGAATTGTTTATGGTGGCATGTAAGGGTGAATGGGATGAGACATGGAAGATCTGGCTGATCATAACTGACAACTGTCCTAAATGTGCAAAATATATGAATTAGCACAACAGCATTCAGTTTTGCACTAAAAATTATGTTTCGCTTTGTGGATGACATAATATATCTAACGTCATCGTCAAAAGCTTCCATAAACAACCAGTTGCTTCAACGAAGACATAAAACCATTGCAAATTAAATATCTGGACTATAGCACCACAATTGGATTGCTCATGCTCGTTTATTATTTAAATGTTACTTCTTATTAAGGTGTCATATCCTTCATCGGGCGTAGGCGATCTCCATTCAAGAATCCCCAGGAATAGAGTATTTTTATTTAAAAATGTAAGCAAAATGATTCTGTTTCAAATGAAAATTGATTGGATAGAATGATAATTGAGCCCAGCTAAACTAATAAGTTTTAAAAACCTATGTAATAAACCGATACAAAAAAATGCGAGTGTATTAGTCGAATCGACTAACATTAGCATTCTACGTTTAAAAAATATGCTCAAAGGCTTTGTTTACTGTAGCTAATCATAATATTTATTCTAAAATAATATTGTGGAACAAAATATTATTAATATGAGACTTTAATTTGGGATATGATATTTTTATCAAGTCAGTCCAAAAGTTCGTGCGCATTTTAATACATTTAGAAACTAACCCACTATACCAAAATTTAGTACATACACGTTTCTAGCCCCTCTTAAAAATAAACGAATTAAATATATTACACGGTGAGGCGGAGCGTGAAGACATTTTAGTGTAAAAACGCATCATTCGTAACATAAAATCTATTATCATATATTATGTCTCATGCTGCAGTTTTTCGGTGTCTATAAAAAAAATCAGGCTAAATTATAAATCCGATCATTTTATTAATATATTCACCTCGACATGCATTCAATATTAAAGGCATTATAATACACAATGGCTTATTTTGGCAAGATAATCTTAAAAACCAATGCAAATCACTAATATCAAGACAAAATTCAACAAAAGATTTTGGGCATCCAAGTGATAATGATTTTCATGCATGGATAATCGAGACTATTGTAATAGTATAATAGTGGTGTTTTTTCGACATAAGCTCTTCAAGGCTATCCACGCTGGTTGATTTTAACATTCGAGCCATTGTTGGCATTATTTCAACATCATTTTATTGCAGCAAATCCAAGAACCAATAGCTCGATATTTTAAATCTGCATCATTCGAATTTAGTCCTAATCCCATTGCTGCGTCCGAATTCCGTTTATAATCAGATGCGCGCGCATGCCAATTTCATACACAACACACAGGACTGTCACATTTCAATACTATTCATCGTATCCGCCATTCAAAACGCTAAAAGCCACATGTCTGCTGAAATTCACACAACGTAGTTGCATTATCCGGGCTCGTATTACAATTAAAAATATTGCAGATGTCCACTTAACAATTAATCCGCCATATGCATGCGTGAATCATAGCAAATCCCGACTGAATTAATTACAACGCATAAAATAAGCATGTTTGAAATGTTTAAATCTGATTTTTTTTTTCGTATAAATTCCATGCAATTTGTTATATTTTGGCGTTTTCCGTAACAAAAAAGAGGATGAACGACTGTGTTCATCATGTCGCCATATCCGGCAGAAATGGTCCATAATGATGCGTGAAGATTTACGCAGTACTGTTATTATTGTTGTTGTTATTTATGGTTGTCTATTCGTTTGTGCCTTGTTAAGTCATCAAATTATGTTTTTTAAAGTTATCAACTATAATGATTTATTGGATCGCTTGAGTGCCGAATGGTTGGCCAATATACTTGTCAATTGTATGACGTGGGGATCTGCTTGTTAAGGGACGTTTCTGCCTTGTTGGGTCTAAAAGTGATCGATTTAATAGCATTTTTATGCAAAAAGTATTAAATATAGAACTTTGATATTTAGTATGTTTACTAGGCGAACTTTATTGGATATAAAAATATTTTTTAAACTTTGAACAAGTATGGTAGTGGGAGTGGAAAGAGCCACGTATGTTGATGCGCGAGTGATGACATTTTTCACTACGGAAGTTGTAAGTCTTGAACAAGTGATTTGCAGAAAAAAAATTAAACATATTTATATTTTGTATAATATTGTGTATATGTTAGACTATAACTAAAAAGAAATATTGAAAAATAAAAAAATAGTGAGCGATCGAAAAAAAGTTTGTGTTTTTATCAACATTTTTTGAAGTTTTTTATTCATTAAATAAACATTTTTAAGTATTTTTAAATAATCCTAGTCTATACGATGAAACCATTTATTATACACATGTCTGTCTAATTTCATAAAGAATTCTCATCTAGGGCAGATAGAAGTACTTCCGTAAGCTTGAAAAAAGTAGTTAATTTGCCTAAACATTATTATGATAGGAACAAATATTGGTGAATCTAAGAATTTCTTGATATTGTAATGGATCTTAATGTTTTTATTGTATTTTTAAATAAATTCAACGGAGGTCATTATGACTACCCATTTGGATAATAAAATATATAAATCAAACAAGTTTTTACGCAATTTTTAATATCTCTAAACCGCAGTTAAAAGCAGCAAGCAGTTAAAAGGTTAACAAATACAAAAGTGAAATATATCATAATTATTATAACATGATCTTATAATCTTTGTATTTAAAATGTGCTCAATTTTGCAAAAATAGTATCAATAAAACTGTGTAATAATATTTTAGTCGAAGTTAATCAAATGACAATAGGATTTATAAAGTTTGCTTCCCCCATGAAATCATCAGTCGACATCTTATAACATATCGATATGTTTTCCGCAGTTAATGTGTTAAGATTCTATCTAAACGTGTGAATGATTTAGAATGATATTTTTAATATATCATCTTCCTATATAAGAATTTAAATTAAATCATGTATTATAAAACTATCATATGAAAGTCGTATATCCCCGGAAAAATCTCCAATGGAGATTGCCTATATTTGATGAGGAATGTGGCACTTTAAGAAGGATATTATTTTACTTACTCTTCTGAACCATGTCAGAGAATATGGTATCGGATAATTTTGCGGAAAATCCAGGTGGCAATTGAAGATGGCCTCATCTCCAATGGATGCAGTAACCTCGACGGAGGGTTGAGGATCATCTTCGCTGGGACTGGTAACGTTAGCTCTCACAACACCACCAAGCAACACTAAAGAAGCAAATTGGACCACGTTCGACACGCGCATTTTTTAGAACACTATCCCGAACCATCAAACACAAATTTACACTTATTACCATTTATTTATTATATCGATCTGAATCCGCGGGAGGTTTTGAGCGAAAAAACGCGTCCGCGGACGAACGTTGAAGATTTGTGTGCAAGATAAGCAGGATAAAGTGTGGGCCAAGTGAGCACACATGTAATATACTGAGGCAGGTTTTAATTTGATTTTAGTTCACGTTTACCCAGGCGTGTTGGATGGTGGGGAAACACCTTCCCTTTGTTTGCACCATTAATTTGACCTCTGCTTCCAATTAAAACTTACATATCAACAGTGAAAATAGAAATATTACACACATCTGTTATTCGACGTCGACACTTCCCGGATCCCAGTTCGTATGCAGTGAATGAAGTTTCCAGTTTCAGCCAGTTGGAATTTCACGCTCCATAGGTCATATGAATTCCGCTCGGTGTGTTTGTTTGATGCTTCAAAAACATCCAATTTAATCGCCATAGAAAACGTATAACCGATCCCTTGATTTGCGCGCTTTTACAAAATGGATCTTTATAAAAATGCCAACAAAAATCGATCACAATGTCGAAAGCACTCTAAAAATTCAGTGATATTTTAAAAATTTAGCAAATTTGAACCATCAATTTGACTTCGATAATATGCATATAAGTTTAAATAGTCAGTCATATAACTAATCGCGTTGATTGAAAGAACAATTAAATTAGTTGATATCATAATTTTGCAAAAATTAGAACCGAAATTGAACGAAAAACCGTTATTTTCCGGAACAAAAATCGAAATAAAAAACATAACGGTTCTAAGCCCTAATATTTTGGATTGAACTAAATACAGAATCTCAAGTATAATACCTGAATAACGTCTATTCGTTTATTTATAAAAAAAATAAGCTACATAATATTATGACCTATACACAATTATTACTTAAAAAATAGTTATATGACGATAATTTTGAGATAGTCATTGCTTTAATAAAAAGATATTATAGAAAATAGAACCAAATCTGAATTCTTCAAACAGAAAGCTAATTGATCTTCTTGGTCTTTTTGTTTAAAATTGTGAACGAGAGCAATAAATACCACAAAACAGTTATATATTTTTTTAAATTAAAAATTCTATAGACATGGGAAGGTAAATTGGCTTTAACGTCACGAAAAGTGAAACTACAATATATTAAATATTATTAGAATATATATTTTAAAATAATATATGAAGATAGTTCCAAAAGTACCCGACCTAACGTATAAATGGCTTAAATAAAAAATACTTAGTTTAAACGAGGCCGTACGAGCTGCCAAGACGAACAGTTGACCAAATGCGGTAACCACTCCAGAAATGGTGAAGAAATTTCACAAAATGCTATTGGATGAATGTCGACTGTAAGTGCACGAGCTAGCAGACACGGTATGGCTTAAAAAAATGATGTACATCGCATATTGACTGAAAATTTGTACATGTAAAAGCTGTGCGTAAGATGGGTGCCGCGTTTTCTCACAACGGAACAAACAGCGTCGCAATGATGTTTCAGTCCAGTGTTTAGCGATGGTTCACAGCATTAAAGCTGAGTTTTTGCATCAATTCTCGCTATTGCTCAACAAAAGTGCACAGCAAGGTCCAAAACCTAAATTTATAAATATCCACATCCATGTCCACAAGGACACGCTCATTCTCATTCGAGTGGCCACTTGCGCTCTGAGCGCATGGGAGAAATTAGCAATTAGATTAGGATTAAATTAGAAATTAATTTGTAACTTAAAAGTAAAAAACTAGCTAAGATAACAGCATAAATTAGTGAGATTTGGCGCGAGCCGCCTATGTAAATTAGCCTTTAAAGGAGCTTCCGTGATCGCAGTGATCATACAGATCATAGAAAATGTCGCAAAAAGCCCTAAAAGAGGACGGAGTGACCACAAAATCTGTGTGTCCAACCGGTCCGCTTTTCGGACCACTGACATGACAAATAAGCACCTCGCGATTGACGCCATGCCTGAAAATGTCTACAGAACGATTACGAACTCTCACTCAAACTGCTTTGCCGCTCCCTTGTTTCGACTCTATCCGTTATATACATTATAGACGCTACGCGCATGCGTCGCGCTGTCTACTATATGTGTATGTATCTATACATAGCATATAGCAACCACTACACCAACAATATTTTATTATATATTATACAACACAAAGCGCAATATTTTAGTTGACAATTTTCATTAACAAATGCATAAAATCAACTTTTCCTAGGACCTAAGACGTTTCTAACTAAACTTTGACTAAAATGAATTATTCAATCATAAAAATCTTTTCTTTTTGGCAATTATATTATAAGCATATCTTTTGCATTCAAAATCTAATGTAATATACAAGTTTTAATTCATTGGAAATAATAGATTTTTCCATATGGGAATCATAATATAAAATTGTTTTAAAACATTGCAATATAGGATCATACGAGATTTGGTTCCAATTAATGAAAATTGAAGATATTGAATTATTTACAACACCATAATATTTTCAAGTTGCCAATTTTATGTTCGTTCATCATTTTTTAGCACATCAAAATCTATAAAATATTTCTAACGCAAGGAATTATCCTGAAATTAATTCATCAATTTTATCATAGACCATATTAAAATCATTTTAACTTTGTTTTGATAACAATCAACTTAGTTGAATTCACACAAGTACAACACGTATCACTTAATTTAACGTGAAATGTGGCTTTTCATCACAATGTTGTATGACGTGTATAAATTGCATAATGCTCTAAAAATGTAACAAATGATTCCATTCTATATTCAGAGCGATGATACTGCACAGATTTGGCAATGTGATTTTTATAGAATTTATTTGAACCGTTATAACAGTACACATATATACATTATATTGTATCAAAAATGTTATTTAACATTTTGTTTGCTACACATTAAAATCAATATGAGAAATGCATTGGATTGATATTATATTAATAAATAAATAGACTTACTCCTTTTTTCCATGTAAGCATATAAACTATTTCGATACCGTGAGGAAAATGCATGTCGCAATTTAAAATTACATTTTCGCCTATGGTGACTGATAAGTACTCTGGTTTAATTTTTTCATATGCACAACAAAACCATTGCAATAATATGAATCCAAATAAGAATTTCAACGATAGCTCACATCTCAATTCCATTGTGGAATAAAGAACACGTTTAACACATTAATATTATGCAAAAGTAATCGATTATAAATGGAACTGTTAAATCTAAAATAGTATGAGATTTTATAATGAGCAACGACTCTAGCTTTTCATTAGTACACAACGAGTGAGATTAATGTAGTCCCAAGCAATGTACTGATCAACCATATATTGGGCTTTATTTTGAATGGAGTGACGTAGTCTTAGATAAAAAAATATATATCGTACAATAGTAAAATATAAATACGTGACAAAAATTCATTGGAATAAATGTTTTCATTATATTATATTAAAATCAAAGCATAAAATAGTTCAAATCAATATTAATATAAAGCAAAATAATGTGGCAAATTGAATTGTTCTTATGCTTTAAAAGTACAAATAACATCCATATATTTTTGTCTTTAAGAATAATGTAATGATTAAATTAGGCTGATTATAGAATTCAACTAAAATTCTTAATATATCTACTTCACTCTTTATTTTAATAGATAAAATAAATTTATAAAGAAGGCATTTTAAAAAATGTAAATAAATTAATCATAGTTAATTTGCTTTTATAGTCATAAATTGTTTGATTTAATACATTCAACAAAATGTAATTATTGAATTTGATAGTATTATGGATAATTTATAAGCAATTTGTATTGTTTGCATTTGTAAAATGTTATTATGAAACCTTTTTATATTGCGTATGTCGTAAAATATCTATTTATATTATATTGTAACCTGCGTATTCATACAATATTGCGGTTTTAAAATCCTGCATTAACAAAAATCAATATATTATTGAGCTATTAGATGTCTGAATGACATTATTTCATTGTTTAATTGCATGAAATCCTCAAAACAAGTCTATAACTAAAAAATACGTTACTGTTTTATAATATCTTGCTGTTTTTTTATATTATTATAGATACACCCATGGATATAAAGTTGTCTGAATTGCAATTAATTAATTGGTGGCTTAAAAAATTGAGTCTTGGCAATGAATGTTACGTCAAAATCAACAATTAAGGCTAATAGCTATGTTACAACTTTAACCGCTAAGATGTTGTGAAAAACCATATTTATATTGGTAAATGTATATGTATATATATATATACAAATAAAGTGGAATATATGTATGCTTTTCGTTAATCTTTATATGCATTACAATTATATTTAATTGAATTGAAAATGTTTTATTAATACTACTTATGCATTTTATATAATCTCATGTACGTTAAATAATTTATACAGTCAAAACACTTTGTTTCCATAGCAAATATATTACATCATAATCAGCAAAAAGGCTGAAATTATTAATATAATCAAATTTTGATACTTTTCAGAGATAATTTCAGACAGTTTCGTTCAGTTTTGTTGTTGAATAATCTCAATCTTTTTAACTAAAGACATAATATTAAAATTTGAAATAAGGAATCATGGTTTGGTTTTTTGAACGCTTTTATTTTTAACTCTTCCATCACAGTTTTAGCATAAGTTGGAACACATTTTAATTGAAACCGTTTGTATTGCTTTTTTATAAATTTAAATACGTTATTGATGAAAATTGCTTAAATGCTAAAATTTTAACTTAAACCATAGAAATAAATAGAAAATATTCATAATTGCCTCGCTTTGTATTGACGGAAGAAGCTGTATTAATACATAAAAATATATAAAAAATTCAAAATGACTAATAGGTTTACGTAAACTTAACGCTCGGAAAACAATTTAGACTAAAACAAAATCTAACGTCTCCAAAATACTGCTTTTTGAGAAACTTTGCTCGATAACGTTAATATTATATATAATAAAAATATATTTTACTCGCCAAATTGCATACATGATTATAATCATCCTTCCATCAATTAGCATCACTTTAAAACTAATCATAATTTTCCTTCTATTATCAAAACTTAAGAACGCTGCTTATCACCGTTGAACATTTTACCATCGTTTGATTTATTTATACATTTATTTCTTAATCTATGACGGGCAAACCAAATGACTGCACATATCAATAATAAGATCAAAACGCCTGCCACGCTTCCCACTATAGCCTTTACTTTTCCATATGGTGGCACGTGAATAGATATCATTTCACTCGACGTATTGAAATCATTAACGGATAATGCGGCCACGGCAAAATGATATATTTCATCCTCTTCCAAATCATAAACTGAAAATCAAAAGATATTCTTATTACTAATTAATTTAAACGTTTTGCTATTATGATATTCTAAATGCGTATTACTATGATGAAGTATTTTAAGAATGTAAATATCCACCTAAGTAATAAGTCTTTGTTGTTTCTACTGAAGCAACGAGATGCTTTTGCGGTCCTTGAAATACTCGCACCACATAAACGCGTAATGCATCCAGACCGTGATTTGGCGGAGACCAACTAACTAAATATCCATCGGCAGTTAAATGAACTGATATATCTCTCGGAGGTCCTAATTCAATTGCCGTCTCCAATGTTTCCCTAGATGATCCAGTTATCTCGTCACTTCCATCTGTAACATAATTAAATTATAAAATACTCGTATGTTAAAATGATTAAATATGAAAATTCCAATACCTTTGGTTCGAGATCTAATAGATTTGCTGAACATGCCATCACTAAATTTATCTTGACTCAATACCATAAATTCATATTCTCTTCCCGGATACAAATTACTAATAGTTGCTTCGGTTACACGAGACGATGCCACCGGCATTTTACGCCATTCTGAACTATCGACCAGTTTATACCATACACTATATTCCATATCTGGACGAGTATACGCTGAAAATATGATTAAAATCAATGGAATTTAAATTCAACAGTCAACATCACAAATTTAATTTAAATCCATAGGCGATGAAAGCTATTGTAGAAAATTTCAATTGAAATATATGAGCTAAATATATATGAATAATATAAGTACATAGTAAATTTATAAATATGTTAAAAAGAATGGGATAGATTACAGCGCACCATGTTTTATAATTTAGAATAAATTTATTGTAACGTCGCCTATGGATCAATGTATTGTTATAATTTGAAGATCGTTTTAGTGTTAAAATGCTATTAATAGTGTTTTATTTATCAATTTACATGCATAAATTTGTTGTGAACGTTTGATAGAACTGATTTTTAAAATTTGTGTAATTTTACTGTTGAGCGTTTAATTCTTTAGACGTCTCATAAAATGTTTTACTATCCTCTTTGAATCAATGAAAACATACCATTCCTTAATAATTAAGAGTTAAGTTTATACCATTCCTTAAAACATGATTAATAACTTAGTATAAAAGCAAGAATTTGTTCTTTATCTGTTTGTATGTATATTGTATTAAACTGTTTTCATTTTACTATATAAGTAGGTAAGCATGAAAGTGCCAAGATAGTTGAGTGTTCAGGTTATGAATTTTGTGTAGGCACGTACTACTCACTACCCCATTCTGTAGGATTAGTAAAAGTTTGCATACTGGAAGCAGGAGCCCAACGGAGAGTTACTGAGTTGGTTGTGCTCGTAGCAACCAAATTATAAGGCGCTCTCGGTGGGACATTTTCTATCATCAATTCTGTTTCTGTTGTCACGGTAGCTGCTTCATTTGTAGCTGAACACTGATATAGGCCACGATCTTCTTCTTGAAGATTTTCTATTGTTATATTACCTCCTTCTTGTGAATAACGGCCTTCAGGCAATGCGGAACCATCTCGCTATAAATACAAATTTATATTTTTTAAATAGTCTGTTTGTTTCAAAATATTAGGTATTTACATGATTAAGTTCAAAATACAATATTAATAATAATTAAAACATTCAGTAAATAGATTACTTTAGTCCAAATGATCGTCGGTTTTAATTGTCCATCGCCATCCAAAGCATCACATGGAATTTCTATTGAGTCGCCAACTTTCTTTATGTAAATACTATTTGGAGTTGCTGTAAAGACTGGTGGTCGTTGTACAATAACTTTAATTTTAGGCGATGGACCTTCTGTTCCAAGTGCATTGTGCGGCGTACAAGAATATGCTCCGGCATGGCTCTCGTCTACCTAAAAAAAATAATGTATTTTAGGGGATATTCTTATAGCAATATATATTTTATACATGTTTTTATCAATGATGACATACCTTGTCGAAATAAAGACTTCCATTGCCTCTAAAGAATACTCCACGTACATTATACGGATCAAAAAGAAATCCGTCTTTTTCCCAGAACAAATTGATTAACGGCGGATTAGCACGAAAGTGGCAATCCAAAACAGACGGTCTACCATACGGTAAATAAATTTCTCTCGGTGTATAAATCACTTTAGCTTTATCTAGAATATAATGCATTCATGCAAAATTAACGCGTTTACAAGAAAATAATAATAAACAGTTTTTATATTTAATATATAATAATTTTATCTTACATTGTACATCAAGATATGCCTTGGCAGTCTGATTGAATCCAGTCGCATTGACAACTTCACACATATATTCACCAAAATCTACCATAGACGTAGGTTTAATACTGAGGGATCCGTCTGCGTTCACCCATGATCTTTGTACGAGGTCCGGTAAATCAACGATGGCATCGCCGTCTTTATACCATTTTACAAATGAGTCTGCCTGTTTTGTAACACATTGGAAATGTGCTTCTTCACCCTCTAGTGTAGTCTCATTAACGGGAGGAATAGCAATCAGATTTTCACCTATAGAATACACACATCATCCAATATATTTGTAGTCTTAGATCAACATAAGTAATGAAATTGAATATGATTATTGGTTCATTTGCATAATTTATGAACTTAGTAATTTTGCATGCAATTCTTGATTGCATTGACTTGTTTTAAATTAATTATTGGATTTGAATTCAATCTTTAATGTGCATTTTTATACTGTAAGAATAAAATGCTTATTAATATTTAGATTTAATTACTATAAATTTGTACTTATCCATTATTAGTATTACTCGCGATGCAGTGCGATAATAAAGGTATGAATCCCTATTTAATACATTAATTTTCCCTATATATTGTTAAAATAAATTGTTAGAACTTAATAAGAATGAGAATAAATACTTTTGATGTTCTTTTAAATGCTATGGAATTTTAACATTTTTGGTAGTAAAGTTTAATATAAAAAAATACAACGGAATTTACAAGATTTTTGCATTATTAAAATTAATAGCTAATACTTTGAAAAAATCAATGTTTATGATCAATAATTTATTGTTTTAAAAATAATACATTATGTATGAAATAATCTCTACGTTGAAATCATTATAATGCAAATCAATATACAATGTAAAACTAATATTATATAATTTTTAATAGTAACTTTTGATAAAACATTTTATATATCAGAAAATAAATAGCTATATTTAAAATAAGCATCTGAAGTACATAACGAGTCAAAAAAAGTTTACTAATTTTTACTCGGAGAGATATTTTAACGCAATTCTAAAGTCTTGTTTATTTTACATATTGTCTAAATTAAGTACTTTAATATATTTTTAATATTTTATTTTTTATATATGATGATTTAGCAATTTAAACAATCCTAAGTCCTTGGATGATTCAAGAATTACGTCGTTTGTGGTTAAAAAAAAAATGTTTCGATGAGGTCAACATAGGGTCAGTTTAATTACGTGTGTGAAAGATTAATTATGGTGAATGAGCAATAGTGCTCTAATAACATAATTTAATTTGTTTCATACAAACTGTTAATTATAATTAAACATTACCTTCAATATCTAGGCGAAACCACGTTCCGTTATTTCTCGACATCGGAGTCCTATTGGGAAACATAACTTTGCATTCGTACCATCCCATATCAGTTTCTCTGATTGCCGTTAAGTTAATAGAACCTTCTCCATACTTCCCCTTGACGTTGTTGAGAGGAATTATGCGATCAGCGTATTCAGGAGACGATAACTGGTTTCCTTGATACCAAGAAAATATATTTTTTGCCTGTTTAATAAAAAATAATAATACACAAATTACTATTGTAATAGTCAAGTACATGTAATTTTTGGTGACAAGATTTATAGTTATTTTATTTGTTAATGCATAGTTTCGGATTGGAGTACGAGTGCTTAAATCATTACACAATTGAATCCTCTTTGAATGCACGACGGTATAATAGACTTTTAGGCTTGTGTTCTAAAATTGACATTTCCGACAGAAAAGATCTACGTCCTAATAATTTAATTCGTCCTTATATAATGTATTTATATCATCGTATTAACGCTTTCAACGTCGATAGCTTGGCGCACTTTTAGAGAGACTCGGATGAATCAAATGCCGTCAATGGCTGCTCGCATATATTTCATACGTTCATATAGTTTTTAAATCATCGTTTTTTTATTTGAATAGATACTATTATGTTATGTTGTTGAGTTGAAATTGAATGCAATGGTTCTTCCTTTAGGCATCTTAATCAAATCAACTAGCTCAGTCCCGAATATAACTATCGTAGGAGGAGATAAATTATGTATATCCTGTATTTGATTTTGTTTTATCTGAACCCTTCCATAGTATTATTTCAATCGAACAAATCGAATGAATGCTTTATATGTATCCTCAAGGAGTCGTTCATTTATCTTTTCGTCTCTAATACATTCGAACAACATATTTTCTTAATATGAACAATATTCAAGCAACGATATATTGTAACTGGAATGCTGCGTAAAATATAAATCTAGATTTAATAGTCCATTAAATAAATATACTTACAATTAGTATACGAAATTAAGAAATAAATCTTAATTAAATTGAGATTTCAATCATTCTATATAATTTATGTTATTGTATTTAATTTCTTACTGATAGATTAGGATACAAATATATGTAAAAATAAGTCTAAATCATAGACATTTTATTTTATAAGCTTCTTATTGATACCCTAATCAAATAATTAAATATGCGCGCAAAATTACCCTTATTAATTAAATGAGGGCAATTACAAGTACATATATATATTTATTTCAATTTACACCAGAATTTAGTATACTTTTTAGATGAAAATGCATTTTTATTATATTTATGATTGGTTTTGGAATATAAATTGATTTGGTAGATCCAATATATATATCGATGCATGCAAATATATTTACGCGGTAATTGAATATTACGCGTAAAACGATCCTCGACATTAAAACGAAGAAAATGATCGAATTTGATTGTCTTTCTAAAAATCAGATCTATTCTATATGTTGTATCATGGAAATATTTTTTTGTATTAGTGATATTCAATGTTTTCCAATTGTGTGGTTGAAATATAATATTGACAAATGCATTAAGATGCAATATTTATGATGCTTTAATTACTTTTGCCATATAAAGTTATATGGAAATTGATATCGATGATTAGATACAGAAGGTTATTGCGGTTAAATAGGATAGATAACTAGTTTTTCAAAGAAAAATAATTTATTCTACAATGGATATTATATTTTCTTGTGTCTATGCGTCTATATATGTCTATAAAATGTGTATTATTTATAGTTATGCGTTTTTTAAAAATATATTCAAGAGGGGTTGAGAGCTTTCCTAATGATTTTTTCATATGGGATCGTCTGCTAAAAACATATTTTGTCGTTCATATGCACTAAACAACATAGTTCAATTCATCTAGAAGCTTCAAACAACAAATCGCCATTCAAAACAAGTACATCCGTACCGTCAATCAATCACGCTCGTCTTAAACATAATCACACAAATTATCACATAGCTAAATTTGCACCGATTCATCATCCTGCACTACTACAATGAGCAATTTTAAACCACTCACGTCTTTATTCCACTGCAACATGTAGGGAATTTTGATATTTTGCGGGAAATCCAGTTCACAGTCGAAAATAACATGTCCACCGACTGCAGACGTGTGCCTGGATGGTGGATGGCTTGGCTCATCCGGATAAAATCCCAGGCCAAGACTTGTACCAATACCTGATCTTTCGATATTGAAACCGACCCCAATGACGATGAAAAGGGTCCACTTCATTTTAAAGTCCATTATTTGAGTTATTTTTAAGAACTGTGTATCACAAACGTATCAAACGACGCCAAAAATCATCGAATTTTATCGATTTTTTACGCTTTTGTTTTGCCAAAAGCTATCGATGGACGATTAAAATTTGGCCCCAATTATAAGTGTACGGTTCTTGATTATTACATTTGAAAATATCGTCGGAAGATTGTGTTGTTTACATGAGGACAGGAGCGCGTTACTGATATGTAAGGCGAACGTGAATACTTAGAACGAACTGACGTTGTGTGTACTTTGTTTTTACATGGTGGACACTTTTGCAATTTAATACTCGACAGATGCCACACTATTATTTTAGCGCAAAATCTTCACCGATCGAATTCTGCAAGGCATAGTGCGAATATTTAAATTGCGTAATATATGGGTCAGTAACTCATGAGGCTCAATTCCGTTGGGAAATTAAGTACCGTAGAAAACAGGAATTTCATGTCGTCCACACTAGATCATCTCGTAACTAGTAAATTCATCTATAAATATAACGTTGATGCAACATCCAAGCTTATCAAGCACATATCGTGTTATTGTTTGTATCAAATTATTCATGATATAGGGAATAACTCGAGATATTCACTTTAAAAAGCCCGTTTATTTGTCTCCATGAGAACATCGTGCAATGCAAATTCGCGCTATACGAGATTCGAAATTCCTACAAAATTTAATCATAACAATCATTAGCACTTATAATTCATTTGATTCCTTTTTAAGATCGATTGATAACATTTTGAGTATCTTTAACATTTAAATACTTAATTTTTGGATTTTTAATTAATCAGTTAATTTCAGCCGACCCTATTTATTTTTTCACTTATTGTGCAATGAGAATAACTTATTAAAATTTTCAAATCATCCTTTACTAGAAAATCATGTAATGATCGTTGTTTTTTAGATGAAGGTTGATCGATACTTTTTAGATATTCATCAGATTTAGATATTTGGATACAGGTGGAAATCGTGGAGATTCTTATCAGGTTTTTCAAGTTCCTTTTCACCACCTTTTCAGGTTCATAAAGCACAGCCTGAGAAATAAATTATTCAAAAAAGCAGCTAAAGTGAAAATGCATTCAAAATCGTTTTTTACTTCCAAGCCGGAGAGTTTTTTACGAAAAAAAGGATCGAAGAACTGCCAAAGTGACGGGAAGATATGTTGAATAATGAAGGGAATTATATTTTATTACGTCGTATATAATTTTGTTGTTATTAATATATTTGAACGTTTTTTAATAAATACGCGAATATTTTTGGGTCCCCCTAATATATATCATTCTTCTATCTAAATCATGAGGGATTTCTTCGTTTTTTTTCCATTATTACTGGGCACATACAATACATTTTGCACTGATTGAAGATCCTTCCAAAATAGTTAATCTTATTTTGTATCGAACTAAATTCAAAATATAGCAATAGTCAATAGTCTTTCAGAATTTTTTGATATAAAACGATTGCATATGAATATATATAAACGTCTTTGCACAAAAGCTCACATTTTAAATTTATGGAATTCAAAAGGAAGGAAGCACCAGTTAAATTAGTCACAGTGGTTGAGATCTAATGAAATCATTTTCCAGGAAACCAATCGTCTTCATCATTTCGTTCAAGTGTTTAATAGATGGTACTAAAATTTAACTTATCCTATTTAAGGTGCCATATCCGTTATCAAATATAGGCGACATCCATAGAAGTCTTTTCTAAACAAACTATTTTTCTTGTGATGATTTCTTATTACATTTTTAGATCCAAAAATCAAGATCGAGATGATCGATCGGAAATATTAATACTTTCTATGCTTCTTTTTCCACAATCTAAATTTAAATTCATACTTTTATAATAAAAACCCAAAGACCAACCCAGTTACTCAAACGCTTGAACAAAATTATTAAATTTATTTTTTAACATAAACTCTAATATATCATAATCAACACTTCCGTATCCAACATCCAATCAGACGAAGAATGCATATTGGATCATTTTATCCCATTTGCTTGAGCAAATTCAAACTATTTCACCGAGATAAACATATCGAAACACGAAACGGGATTTAAGCATTTGAGTTGATTTCGAAATGATTTATAAACACCATATTATTATTGTATAATGGCGCGTTTTGCAGGATATTCTAAAGTGTAAGTTATAATCTCTTGAAATCATGGAATAATGGACCACACTAACGAAGAATGCTTCTTCGTTCAGGAAGAACACCCACTGAAGAATGACGTTGAATAAAATGAAAAACTCGTTAAATTCTTGTACATCACAAAACGCTATAATACTAACAGAATCTTGGATAATCATTCAACTATTATTATATAGTGTTGCTGTTGGTTTTTCCAGGGATCTGAAACATTTTATCATATGTGCTTAGAAATTTTTAATTGAAAAATGTCAACAATTATGTAAAAATTGTCTTAATATAAGATTATCATTAAAAGTCTTAATATTCATTTCAAATATGTTATTATTATTAATAGTGATTAATCAATTGCATGTTTTTTAAAATTTACATAATTATCCGGACTCAGCGAAGTATTACAGACATCGAGGATCTTCACAACTAATAACTAGATCGGATAAAGTAGTCCTTTGATGAAAAGACTCAGCATTAAAAGATTCAGATTTAAACTATTCAAGTTCATCGATCATTTTAGAATATCTAATTGTTCCAAAGTTTGGCCTTTTGAAAAAATAATTTTCATCAAAACATTAAACATCTCTTCTAAAAGATCATGTGTTTTGCTTTTACTTAGCAATCTTATATCTGTATGTAAAATAAGTCAGCTTGGGAAGATTCGTCGTTTTCAACCAGAGTTTTACACAATTTGTGTGATAAAGGATTTGTTCCAATTTTGTTAGTTATTATTAAGTACTATTCATTTGTATAGATTTAATTCGCCAGATTAACGGCGACATTTTCCGTCTCCCTTAGGCGGGAGTCATAGCCTTAGGCGGGAGCCTTCGGATAACCTTGGCTGCGGGAGGACGTCCTTCACGCAGTCATATCTCTCTCTCTTAATTAATAAAGATTTTTTCTAAGAGGAGAGTCTTTCTATTTGACGCCCGCCCTCCTCCATCCCATATAACCTGGCTACATAACAGCCCGAGAGAAAAATGGACCCACATGTGAGCTAGGGAACTCTATCCCGGGAGCATCCCAACTCTAACGCTTCAAGTGACGTCTCTCCAAATGATATAAGTCATTTTGTTTTAGTGGAAGGTGGTACAATTTCAACTATGGACATATATATGCAGGGTCGTAACTAGAGCGTGGCAAAGCAGGCGCCTGCCACGGGCGCAACAGGGATTGGGGCGCAAAACGCAGGATACCGACCCGATTGAGAGAGTTGTACGTGATTTTTATTTTACTTGACCATTTTACTCTAAATGCATTAACACGTAAATTGACATAAGATTCGCAATGAGTCATTTTCGATATCTCTCATGGGGCTCCCGATTCTTCGTTTGGAGATAATATGTACATACTTGCTTCATTACTCATAATTGGCTCGAGATAGATAACACCATCGATGTCATTAATTCAAAACAACATGATATAATAATTGATTAGCGATGCTTTATCTCCACTTTAGCGGTGATCCAATTTTATGGATAATCAGTGTTCCCAATGAAGCTCGTAAGAATTTTAAGTGTAGACCCGATTAGTCATTTTTGGATACCCGAAAAAAAGTGTTTCAGCGCTCGTTGTATCATCTCCTTATATAGCTTCATCAGCACCAACACCACCTACGCCCCTCGGCCAGTGCGCCCCTCGGCCAGTGCGCCCCTCGGCCAGTGCGCCCCTCGGCCAGTGCGCCCCTCGGCCAGTGCGCCCCTCGGCCAGTGCGCCCCTGCCTCATTTTCGTCCAAACGAAAAATACACGAGAAACACTAATAAGTAAGTAAATGTAAATTATGTCAATATTAGATGTTCTTACAATTTATTGCGGTTTTTTTCTCAATGCAATTTTTTTCAATTTCGTTAACAGAGGTCGCGCGTTATCGTGCTGGAAAATAATGGTGCATCTATTCACCAAAGTTGGCTTTTCTTGATGTAAAGCGTCGGAGCGGGGGCGCTCTCGGGGCAGAGCCTCCGGGCGGCGCCCCGCTCCCACGCGCTCGTCGTGATGGTTGCACTAGCGCGCGAGTATTCTGTTTGAATTGCTTTTATATGACTCAAGATATAGGTGCATTAAAACATAATACATAAGTCCAAATTAATAAAAAAATGTTCAATTTCTTATGTCCAACATGCATAGCATCTGCTTGCTGTTGCTTAATTATTTTTGCCTATTATTGTGTTGCGAAAATAAAAGGAATGAGTTGCTGTGCAAATCTGTCAGTTTACTTTTGAAGAAGTAGAAAGGGGGAATAAAAAAATGGTCAGCGATAAGAATGGTGCTCGTTAATTATCAAAATAAATGCCTGACTTCTGTGCTCCTTGTGAGCATCCTTCGTCCATTGCCGTTGCTTTGCGGTCTTTATTGGAGATTGTTTACACCAGTGCTCCGCAACCGGTGTGCCGCGGCACACTGGTGTGCCGTGAGCCGATACAGGTGTGCCGCGGTCAAATAAGACAATATTATAACTAAAATATTTTTCAATAGTTGTCCAGCGCCTGTCACCTATTTATGTCGTCAGGCACCTAAAACCAGATATTAATATTTCTATTCCGGGATGCATCTGTCATCGTGCTGACGGAACCAATAGAATTCAGATTGGATCACTTTGGAAAACCGTCAAATCACACAAAAACAAAGCCACCGGAATTCCTATTTTGGTTAGAAACGATAAGATAGCCGATACCGATTTAGAAAAGACAAACATGCTTATAGAAACCTTGTGCCTAAATCACAAGATTTTCGAAAATATGAGCGACAGCAAAACAAAGAAAGCTGTTAACAAAGTCAATTGGGAATTCCGTGAAAGCTCAAATAATGACATGCACAAAATTAAATTGGTAACTCTTTTAGAAATAACAAAAATCATTAGAAAACTAAAAAACAAAAAGTCCCTGGGTTTTGACACAATCGATAATACGATATTAAAAAAAACTGCCATTCATATAACTAAAATATGCGTGCCTAAATATGAGGTATTTCCCAGCCATTTTCTTTGACAAAACCAGTAATTCCTTTGCTAAAACTAGACAAGGATAGCAACGATCCCACAAATTACCAACCGATCAGCCTACTTTAGTCGTGTTACCGTACTACGTCACATTCACTCGTTTTGGGGCAGTAGTTACCATTCATTACTATTAGGTGTGTTAATGAATTTTGTATGGTTATGCGTTCTTCATGTGATTAATATATAATTTTACACTTCTTTAAATATGGTATAACTAGGACTACTCTGAGTCCTGTCTACGAAGTCCTCTCCTTAAAAGCTTGAGTTTAGACTCACTTCTGAGCTCAAGTTTGGGTATTCCACGCCTCGCAGCCGCAGTCTGTTCAAAGTGAAACAAATAAGCATACTGTGGAGAAAAAATCGTCTTTGAAATCCAACACCACCACCCTGTGGAGCCCTTCTCGCCGATGTTACGAGGGACGCGGCAGCCGCGAGTCGTCAGAAGCTCTACGAATGAAGGAAACTGGGACTGGTCGACAGAAGCATGACGAAGATAACTGGGACCCCGGTATTCAGCTGAGGGCTCTCGCCCACGTTACAATGGATACAATTTTACGTGGAAAAGATTCGTCTTTACATACAGAAGAACCCAGAACAAGCATTGCAAAAATGCCAAAGAAGACTGTGAAAATGAAGCACAACGAAGACTACATTCAATATGGATTCTCGTGATGTGGTGATGAAACAGCTCCAAAGCCATAATGCATCATTTGCAGCGAACAGCTATCAAACGAAGCAATGGCACCCAATAAATTAAATCGCCATCTAAATTCAAACCATCCCAGTTGCGTCAAAAAGGACAAACAATATTTTCAAAGGCGTTTAGAACAAAATTAAAAACAGAAACAATTTATGAATTCGGCCTTTACGGTTTCTGAAAAGGCCTTAGAAGCTAGCTACCATGTTGAAAAATTAACTGCACGTCAGAAAAAACCACATATTATCGGCGAAACACTTATTAAACCAGTATGCAAGGAAGCTGTTCGACTTATGCTTGAGCCCAATGATGTTAAGGAAGTAAATAAATTTTCGTTGTCTGCCGATACTGTTAAAAGACTTGTTCACGGCATGTTAAGCGATATTTTAGGAACACTGATTAGAAATTTGGCTGAAAAATTTGAATCGAAAAAAACGCAGGTATCACATTAATTGGTCATTATTTTATAATAATTATTAAGATTGCACAAAAGTAAATATATTATAGTTTTTATGTATGTGTACATAGGAAATAAAAAAAATTAAATTTATTGTAAAATTGTATAAAATATTTAGGTCCTTTTAGAGTCTTTTTTTATGTAGTATGGGGAAAGCTATTTAAAAATAAATAAATAAATATCTATTATTTTTGGCTTTTGGTGTGCCGCGAAATTTAAAGAAGAGCTTTGGTGTGCCGTAGGTGAGAAAACGTTGCGGAGCACTGGTTTACACTTTCAGATCTTTTAGCTGGTCATTGGTGCTTTAATTTTCGGTTAAATTGGTAGCCAAAATCTAGGAATGCTAGTGCCGTCATATCGTCTGTTAATTGCAGAGTTTCTTCGTTTTTTGATCTCTTGTAATTTTGATGCTGACGTTTTTGACTGTTGCTATAGTTTATGTGCCGCAAAATTGATGTGATGATCGTTCTTCGTAACATATTCGGTTATTGCTGATTTGTAATCCAATTGCAAAACTGCTTTCTGATATCCTCTCACCCTGTGGGCGATCTATCTATTGGTTTGTTCAATGTACGACATGATGTAGGCTGCGCATTCGATCTCGTAAACCCCCTGATTTTCGTTTTTCACTTTTTTCTTTTTGTCGAATAGGAGGCTTCCTATCTTTTTTCTCGTCCTAAAGATCGCGTTCATGTCGTGCTCTTGGATGCTTAAAAAAAATCCGTATGGTGCGTAGCGTCTGGTAATAAATGATTTGGGCGTGAGCAGCCCACATACAGCTGTCCATGCGAGAAGCATGCACGCATGCCCTGTGTTTCCCTGTACTCTGTTGATGCTCGCAACGGAAACTGCACGCGCTTCAATTCAAATAGCATATCAGTCGGAATAATTGGGACACATCTTCTTTCCATTTCAAACTGAAGCTTTGATGATATTATTCATCATCTTTTTCTCTAAAAGTCTGGTACTGTTGCTACAATTTTAATTTATTTCAATTTAGTTGCCAATTTTCAGTGTTAAAATACACAATTCAAATATAATTTTTAAATAGAACGATGAACTAACTGAATGTTGCCTTTATTTTTTGTTCATGTGTTTGGGTGTCATTTGATAAATGCCTTTTTATATAATTCAAATCAAAAAGTTACTTTTTGCATTTTGTCGCGCTGATACACGCACCATACATTGAAAACCTCTGTTTTGTTTAAATATATCTGTGCAGTAAGCTCTTTTGTAGGCACGACTAAAATTTCGTTTCAATCTATTAGCTGGTTTAAGAATTATATCAATTTTACGAAAGAAGTAGAGTTTCATGAATTTCTTACGAAATCGCCCGGACTTTCAGCGAAGCTTAGCGCGAAACGCACGGACTGTAAAGTATTAATGTTTTGTAAATTTAATTCTTCGTTTTCGCCGATAGTCATTTCTTCCCAAATATATTTTTCCGACAATTTTAGACTTTTTTATGCGTATTAGCATAAAAAAGCTTTGTTCTTTATAGAAAAATGAGGGATAAGTTCCATTATTTTTTAAAATGGCATAATATCAAAATCGCATAAAAAAGATCCGCATAAAAACAGACCAAAGTAAAATATATTGGAAGTAGAATGCGATAAAACTTTTACTACTTTAGTACTTGATGTTTATAATATGTATGTACTTCAAGTCGGTATATCGCAAAAATCAAATTATTTATCAAAATTAACTTATCTTATTTTGAGAAGTTTGAGAGTTTTTGAGTCACCTAAGTTTGTTTTCATTTTGATGAGTTTCGTCGGTGTGAGATAAGATTTGAAGTGTCGGCGAAGACGGTATGCATAAACTTATTCTGGCGCAATAAGCAAGTATTATCTGCTAACACATGACGGTATTTGACGGTAACTGTGCATCGATGGGTTAAATGACATTTTCTCGAAACTGCATTTTCAAAAACGGCTGTTTTTGACTGACCCGGCTGAAGTTTTAGGTGGTTTCTCACTATAATATTGTAAAATTGTGGGTAAAATTTGTCAAGAATATATAAAAGTTTAATTAAAAAAACTACTTAGTTTTTAATTATATACTTTTATAGGTATATTCTGCTCCTGCACATAATAAAAAATAAAAAAAATTGTTTTCAGACCAATAGAAAAAATCCGACAAATTCTTGATATCAATAAAAAAAAAGTCTAATGAAATATCTTATAACGACGCCATTTTGTTTATAACTAACATTAGCACTTTTTTTAATGTAGCAATGTTGTAATAAAATAATGTCAAAATATTAAACATTATTTTATCACCTTTAAAAAATGTATGGAAAATATCCGTCCAAAAATGTGGGGGGGGGGCGCAATTTTGATTCTTGCCACGGGCGCATCATACCCTAGTTACGGCCCTGTATATATGTATATATTGCAACAACGCGTTTACATGTGTATTGAACAATGAAGCAAAATGTTGTTTAGCGATAAAGCTCAACACAATTAATGGATTCGTCAATAAGCAAAATAGTCTTATCCGGGATGATAAAAATCCTTGTGTTATTCAGGAAAGATGTCTACACCCAAATAAGTTATTGTTTGGTGTGCATTTTGGGGAAAAGGGAATTATTGGTCCACATTTCTTTGAAGATGGTACTAGAAAATCTGTTACTGTGACTGCTGAACGAAATAAATCAATATTGAGTGACTTTTTTATAGCCATAATTGAATCATATTGATATGTCTGATGTCTATTTCCAGCAAAACAGCAAAACTCGAGGACACATTACAAAAGAAGCATTTAGGCGTCACATTTGGATTATCCTATACAAAGCACTAAACATACTATTTCTTTAAAATAGTTTTCATCGAGACCAAGATGTAACTATATTTCGAAATAAAAGGTTGGAGACCGCTGGATTAGAATGCGGTCAGTTTAATCAATTAATAACTAAAGTAACTTTTCATATTATTTATTTTGGAGATTTTTTTCTATTATTTCAACACTGCCTCGGGCACAAGGTTAGGAGTCCTTAATTTAGGGAGTGATATGATTGCAATATTCCAGTTATGGGTATATGAAATATTTTAAAGGCAAGTACAGTAGGACCCCCCCGCCCTTATAGCGGGGGATACGTACCAATAGGTTGCAGCTTGCATCTTAACACATTAAGTACGGGGATATTTTGTGCGCGTTTGCCCCTGATGCAGATAATCTCTCAGTATCTAAAAAAAAATATTTACATGAAATGCCATTACTTAAAAAAACAAATATTTTTAAATCATGTTTTCAAGATAGTATTCACCAAGTATTTTGTCAACAGTATGGGTATCAAAAGGTTTTATGAGATCATATATTGATTTTAAATTGCGTCTAACACTCACAAATACAAAATAAATAAATCTCACTCATTGGCACTCAGTCGCCAGACTGTCATAATGATAATCCAGAAACCAGCCAGAACATAACTATTAAATTATTCACATGTGTTAAATGACCTTCAGTCTATGTTGCCAGCTCTCAGTCTATATCTACTTTATAAAGTTTAAATTTCAAGTATGAAAACACTACGTTGTTTAATATTTGTTTGGTAGCCATTAAAAGTGAACTTTTTCAGTAAGTTTGTAAATTGGTGGTTAGTAAATTTGTAACAGGGTGACCTGCGCACCCAACTCATGCTAGCTGGGCTACCCCAGCTGCGTTTGATGAGCAAACCGACGAGGTTACTTTCGCGAATCTCTACTCCACATCATTACTCCAGGGGTTCAACCGTTGCCCACGGACGTAGGGTTGGCTCCCCCCCTGGGGTTTTATGGGTGGGCATCGCGGAGTCTAACACCCACCCGACTTCGTTTACAACATCAAAATATTGAGTGATGGAGTTTAAACAAGGCCGTATGAGCTGCCAAGACGAACATTGCAGGGGATGACCAAATGAGGTGACCACGCCAGAAATGGTAAATAAAATCCACAAAATGGTATTGGATAACTATCAACTGAAAGTGCGTAAGTTAGCAGACATGATAGGCATTTCAAAAAGTGCTGTACATCGCATATTGACTGAAAGTTTGGACAAGAAAAAGCTGTGCGCAAGGTGGGTGCCGCGTTTGTTCAGAATGGAACAAAAACAGCGTTGTGAGGATGTTTCATTCGAGTGTTTGGCGATATTTCATAACAATAAGCTCGATGGTTTTCACTTTAAACAGAGTATCAAAACTGTTCAACATCGTTGGGAAAAGTGTATCGAGCTGAAGGGAGACCATGTTTAGATTTCTGTTTTCTTTGTTAGGTTAGGTACTTTTGGAATTATGCTCGTATTAATTGAAAGTAAAGCTTTGGTTTTTTTTAAACTTGCAGTAGCTTTTAACAAATGCGGTAAAATGTTCAGTAACCAATCCTTTTTTTTCATAATAATCTAAGATCCTAATACTACCGCGTTATAAGCAATACCACGCAGCGTTATACGAGGTCTTACTGTGTGCAAGATCATTAGTCTCAAAATATGTAATTTCTGTATAAATTCCAACAAGTTGATATGAATAAATTTGAAAATAATTAAATTAGATCTGAATATAAATGCATATCTTCAAAGGAAAGAAGCTGCTAAAGTGTATGCAATTAAAATTTGTAAATTTAGATATATGTATTGATAATATATTGATATTAAATAAGAAGAGGTCCTTGATTTATGTCTGCATTTGGTGCATCTTCAAATTCGGACGACCCAAATTTAACCGCCTGGGTGCGGCGCTTCCACTGCTTTTTCGTGCACACAAAGACACGTCCTAATGGGGCTATAAATTTAGATATTTTAAGGCAGCATGATTTGAAGACGTCAAAAAAGCGTATGCTAAAGAAACTATCAAAATGTCCTGTGTGTCGTAATGATGCGGACGCATAGAGCGGTCAGAAGCAATTTGTCAATTAGCTGTTATCACTCTAATGAAATGTGGGCTCGTGTATGATGTGGCCGATTAGGCATTCCAGTCCGCAGAGGACCTAACGTATTTACCATCGTCATTTCCTAAATCACCTTGTGCTAAGGTACATGGATGTCCATGTTTAACTTAATTAACATTGAAGAATCGAAGCCATGCCAGTGCTTAACTCTAATTGCTTGCATAGCCATTACGCAGTCTAGCCTTAAGATATACACGGCAATCATTCAATCTTTCGCTGCATTCGCAACATTTTTCTGAAGAGACAAGCCTATACGACTTTTATCTGGATTTATTTATAATTTACATCAAAGCTTATGATCAATCAATTGCATATATTGATAGAGATGTAATAAAATATATGATAAATGCATTGAGCGTAGGCAAATCATGTTTTATTCTTATATGAGCCGACGTCGAAATGGTTGGTATACCCTGTTTAAGCATACAATCAACTAGCACAAGATAGATTCCACCTCAATTAGTTTATCATCCAACTTAAAGCACTGAATAAAAATAGGATCAAAACAGTTTATTCAAGATCAACCACCATAGCACCATTCGCTTGCCAGCGGCAACAAATTCATTATTTTATCGTGCATATAAATGATGCAATCATTATCCAGGATATATTTAAGACCAGTATTTGAACTTGAACTTCTTCATGTTTTTATCTTTAAGTGGCTCAAATAAGTGAAATTAAAAGACACAAGCGCAGAGTCCATCAATGTCGAGCGTTAAACGCGCTCATGATTTTCTGAACAAAGGTCATATATTGAATATAATAGTTATGTATTTAAATTTATTGATATTTGAATTACATTTTTAAACTGTGATTGATTTTATTATTATGTATATCCATGCCGTTATAGTTATTATGTTTATCTTCAGAGTCTATTAAAAAAACAAAGATCACAATCATGCCGTCTAATTTTTAATAGCTTGCGCTTGGTATTGGTATTGTAGAATATGTTTGAAATCAAAATTTCATTCATAATTAATTGTATTTGAACCTACCATCTTTATTTTATATTGCAGATCTTCCCGCTGTATTAAATTTGTAAAATAATTTCAGCTGCAATTTTTATCTAAAATGGAACAATAAAACAATCCATGCTTTATATATGTAGCAAAATTTGAATACTAATGATTTTTTTTAATAAAAAAAGTGTTTCTCTCAAATGTTAAATGGTGCAAAATGAAAATTGTGCAATACTAATGAGGATATTTTAAAATAGTTTGACGTGTTGATCAATTTAGTCCAACTTGCTAATGCTAAATTAAGGTTAATTAAACTTCTAAATTCTCTATGTGTGTAAAACTAGAATGAAACTTTTCTATGATAATGAAAATAGATTTGTCGTATGATACAAAAAATCTGTGTTCATTCAAAATGATCGATGAAATTTTTAATCAATTACTGCTGGTTTAAATATTTATCCAGAATTCGCTTCGATACGTGTACTAATATTTAATTAGCGGTTAATAAAATGAAAATGTTTCCAATTTAATTGAAATAGCTTTATATGTATGTATCGTTGAATTGACATTGTATCATTATAACAAGAATATCAATTTTAACAGAGGATTCTCATTCGTTACATCAGAGGTATTAAATAAAAAGCATAATGCAACACAATAAATGTAGAGAATTAAAATATTATATATTATATTTTATTGCAGTTTTTTTCAGATATATATATTTATATATATATATCCTTAGTTGAAAATAACACAGAAGAATCGAAAAGGCAATTCCCTCTGAGTATTTCACTCGATATAATATTTTTAATTAAATTCATATTTTATATACAAGATGCATGCACGCAGATAAATGTACGCATAACGCGTACGGATATGTGCGTGCATGCAATTAAAGGATAATAAGGTAACTCAAAGAAAAATACGATCATTAAGTTATTGTGGCAACAGTATTGTATTGAATTAAAATTCGTAGCACAGTTACACAGTAACCGCCTCTCCTATTTCAACACTTACAAACTAAAAAAGTGTCCTAAAATAACAAAGACAAATTGAATGTTTTACATTGTGCTCAAACCAGTAATAATTACGAATCAGAGAAGTTATTTTTACAGTGAAAGGTGAAGCAGGGTGAGGAGAGAAATTTTAAGTGCATTTTCATATATGGTGCATGCGAATATCACTCTTGAAGAAAATAAGTGTAGGCCAATAAGAATCACTTTTATTCGGGCAAGAACTCGGCTGTGAGACATATCTTTGTTTATTGTATATATACAGCTATATTATGTATTTCATACATGTCTGATATAGTCATACCCGGTATGTAAACCACTAATATATTGCTATTAAATTTCAAAAATCTAGAGTTAATTGAAAACGACCGTACGTCGTTTGCTTAAATATTTTGGCATGTGAACGTCAAATAAGACTATTCATACACATTTTTATTTTTATTCAACATCAGAAAAAACATGTTTTTTTTCTCCGTTAATATTCGGCAAGAAAATATATTCATGAGCTACAATATTAATAGGGATTTTTATATTTGAAAAATTATAAAATTTGATTTATACAGTCTGTGCAGTATCAAATACTATCATCAAGAAGTTAAAAATGATGATTTATTAAGGTAAACTGTCTAAATTGATCGGATTGGAAGATAATTTTTCGAAAAATCATTACTAATTGAAAGATAATTAAAAAAATATTCGATAGATTTCTTTAAAAAATATTTAATGTACATATTTTCAATTATCGAGAGATTCGTTCTGAACTTACGTTAAAGCGTTTGAACTGAATTACATAATATTTGATCGTCATAGACTGTCCTCTATAAAACACAAAATATATTTGTCCTTTGGCTACTTACCGGCATGTTCACATACAATCATTATTTAACTACAATAGTCAGAATTTTGAACCTCATCCTCGATGAGCAATCGATGATTTTACCTTATTATCAATCAAAAGAGAAATATCGAGGTAAAATCATCCAAATATAAAGAATGGTTATCTCATAATATATGTCATTTAGATATGCCCTTAATTAAATATATTATATTTGGTGAAGCTAAGAAGCATGTAAATTTAATGAGTGGGTTTGAGTTTGTTCAATTCTTACATTTTTCCTGATAATACATTTATAACAACATAATTTATAAAACCAATTTATACATATAGGATGCTTCTAAAAATGTATACACACTTCATTCGTTTATTTATATCGTAATTGAGCGAACGAATGCAAATCCGTTTGATGAAATTTAACACGTAACGTCGACTATTAAATAAAAGGCAAAACAATATAACGATAAATAAAGCGCCGTATTTATATCGGATAAAATCCAAACATGCGGCAATGGACTTTCAATATCAAATTGATGAAACATCAATAATAGACTATTTACGTCTTAAGTATTGCATCGACGCTAACTATGCGTCGACGTCGATTTTGAGCATTTTGTAAATATTTAATAACGTCTTAACATCGACAATTTGTATGCTTGGGTATTAAAAAAAATAAAATAATATAGTGTGCGTACATGCTTTCGATACACCTATATGTATTTATATATATATAGGTATATATATAATATGAATTTATTAATTATTTACATATGTTGCTTTTAATTACAGCCGGCTCTTCAAATACATCTTAACAATAAAAAAAAACAAATAATATAAACAATATATTTATAAATATATTAAATAACTAAATGTGATCGTATTCTAAATACTCAGTCATATCCAAAGTAATTGTAAAATTTTATTAAACGTCGTATTAGAATCATCAACCTTCACTATAAATATGATATAACTGATAATAAACGAAGAAAACAAGAAAGAAATGACTGATGGAAATATTAATAAGAAATAAAATGCACGAATTATTTCAAAATATGGAAAAAAATGTTCAAAAGTTAAATAGTTAAAATATCAATAATTACTATTAATACGATTTGTACTTGAAATGATAATAACCTAACGATAAAATGATGTCACAAGCATTCTTTTGGACTTTCAAATAGAAAATTATTATTGCTAGAGATTTTTTTAATAATACATACATACATACATTATTTTACAATGAAGTGATCCAGCACGCTGAATTTAAATTATCATAATTTTTCACAATAGTAGAGTTTGATATACATAGAGTGTGAACTAAAAATTTAGAGAGTTTACGGATCAATTTTGGATACAAAACAATAGTAAATAGCTCATTGGGAAACATATGTACGCTGTACGTTAAATCAAATTTTATCAGAAATACAAATTACACATTTATAAAACATAATTGACAAACTTGATATAGTTTAAATTAAACATCTACAACTATTATAAAATGGGGTAAAAGTTTTACAAACGATGATTTAATTTTAAACGACACGTCATCAGATTCTGAAAACGTATCGATTACAAAACAACAAGTGATACAAAAATTAAATAAACCATTATAAAATATGTCGGCAAACCAGCAGAATCAATACGAATGGCCAGTGATAAAAATGTTGGACACGTTTAAATAATACAATATCTTAGATTTACAATATAGATTTTGTTGCATTTTTTTTATTCAAAAGTAAATCTGAAACTCTACATGCTAGATACTGCTACTGCGAGTGTAAACTTACTGCGCTACCTACGTAATGTCATGTAATGTTTTGTTATTCTAATGTTATATAATACAACGTACAGGTACGAGTGTCGTAACCTGCACTATAAAGCGTTAGAATTATTTCAGAGTACCGTTCGGAAACTCTTTGAGTCACAAATGCAAACACGAATACGCACATAATAATATGCGCGTATGAGTTTGGATTTTCATTTTTGAGTATGTGATTGAATGTATTTGTATGAATTTTGTGTGTAAATGTGTATATATATATATATTTATATATATTTGTATATTTTAGGTGCGATATATGAAAGAGAAATCAAAATATATACATGTCTTGTTTGGAATTGTAAATGTGTGATAGTGTTCGTGTTCGTATAGTGTGTGTTTTGTGTGATTTTATATGAATATAAATATGTATTTTTGAGATGGTACATTTTTCGATGAAATTTGGGTATTTAATATAAAATTTTGTGTGTTACAAACATTTCCGCAGTTCGTATTTCAGGATTTTTTACTTTTTGTTTCAGTCTCAAATAATTTTACAATAAACATTAAGCAAACAATTCAACATAAAAAACTGATATGACATTAAAAATGGTAGAATCGAGTCCAGAACGTTTTATTTTTAAATTTCGACGTGTAATTGCAAAAGTTTCATGAAATGTTAAAGCTATGAAGAGATCAAATTTACTTTGAAATGTTCGAAATCGTGTGCACATCGGAAAACTCTCATCGCTCCTCGGTAAATTTGTCGTCGAATCCTTTCATAGCGCTGGGCTTCTTCGATTTCGTGCCTAGAATGTTTGCGTATAAGTCTTCCGTAGCATTCGAACAATTTTTTCACATTCATTCCTCCGCATAAAATTACACATCCGCATATATACACAAACGTGTGCATATATTACAACAGAACGATATTATAACTTTTTCGCAACGAACTTTGTTTAACATAACTTGAACGTTTTCGTCGCGTTCTGTACAAAATCTTAAAAATAAAATCGGTGGAAAAACACTTGAGCTTAAAACAATTATACAAAAGTTCTAACGGTCATCTCCATTATGCGAACGTTCCGGAATAAAAATTCCAAATAAACACTTCAATTATGTAAGTTTAATTTTATTGAAAATCACAAGTTTATTATTATTAATAAATATTTTATATCCGTGTAGATCGATATTCCGTAATAAGTCCATATCTACTTATTATAAAATGTGAATTATATATTAAAATTTGTCGAAAGACCGCTAACAATATAATTTTTTCCAATTTAATAGAGAAAGAAAAAAATATTGCTTAAGAACTTAAAGTTTATCGTAAACGATACGTGTATCTTTTCCCCCTCGCTGAGCATACGACAATCTCTCTCTATTCCGAGACTATATTATTTGTAAAATGTATAATTAATTCTATCAAAATCTTTAGTGCTTCATTATATTCGTTGAATTTTTAAATGTACGATATAAAACGACAGAGAACATTTTAAAACGAGAACGAATTTAAAACGGCAGGACGAACGATCCAAATCTCAATACGGTCTCGCCTTTCGTCGATTTTCAGCGCTCGAAATTAATCGACATTGAAACGATACAAATACATTTAGGCATTTCGATTAAATTAAACATTCAATACGATATTGAATAGTAATATTAAACAACGATTGAGGTATTGTATTGTTTGAATCTCGCGTATGAAAGCCTAATTGATTTTCAATTGAATGTTTGATTTTGTACTATGATTTCGACTCTCATCATTATAATATATCCGACGATACACAACGAATTTATTTAGCCCTTATAAGTATATTTTACTAACAATATTGACAATAATGGCAGTTACAGATATTTTAAGCATAAATCTTCTAATTTTAATATTCGCATAAGCGCAGATTCATAGGAAAATCTATGCTTATGTCAATGTCGATCAGTCAAGACAATAATTGCTGGAAAATTCTTCATAATTATTCGATTATGTATTGCATAAAACTACGTCTTACAATAAAAGAAATATTTTACCTGATTTTTTTTGCTTAAAATTAATCAATCAATCGCTCATAACGAGATCATTGATCATTTTAAGTATACAAATTTATTGCCTATAATATAGATCAAGGGTTTCCAACCATGTGCCTGCGAATACAAAATTCAAACAAATCCTTTATTACACAGATTGTTTAAAGCCGTTATAGAAAAGGACGAATCTTCCCAAGCTAACCTTTTCTTACATACAGATATAAGATAAATACTTGTTCCTTTGGAAGACAATTAGATTAAATGCAACCGTTGATGGACTTGTCTTTTTTAACTGATTTATAAAAATCGAATAGTTCCAACCTGGATCTCCCGGGAAAAACTAAGCATTTAGCCGACTGAGCCATTTACCATTATCGAACCAGTGGCTAAATATTTTTAAAATCAGTTTACCAGCACAAGTAGATATTACTGAAACTGCTAAATATATAGCAGATATTCTTCAAGAAGAAACATCGAATATTGAAGAAGAGATTTTAGATTTTTAGAACGACATCATATTAAAATCTCTGGATACAGATGATGTTTCAGAATTTAGTCGATTACAAAAAATATAATTGTTTAAGAAAAGGAGCACATATCTTATTAGGGGCAGTGCGTATATTATTACTAGATATTTTAAAGAAACCATGGCAGTACAAAATATTTTTTAAATACAAATAAATGTAATTTTATAAAATACAAATGATTTGGAAACAGGGCTTCAAACCGGTTTGAAAATATCTGTTTTTTCGATTCAGTGCACGTCTTACGCGAAAGTGAATTTGATCGAATTTTATGACATTCAATTCTTCAGTTCAATTCCAAATTCCGGCTTGCAATCTTAAATCATTACTATGTATTTTGTTTGGTCTATCTTTTCCTATATATTTGCTATGCACTCCAGCCTGGCATTCCCTAACAATAATCGTCAATTCAATAGCCTGTCGTTTAATAAATGATATTATTATATACTTCTATTCCTAATTAATATATCTTCAATTAATTATTTATATTATATTTGTCGCCTACATTATAAACTCTAAATTTGCAGACATTTTCATCGTTGATAAAGAATGTAAATTTGATGATACCGAAAAAGCCAATATTTACCCCGAAATGAAAACCGTCACCGATATAAATGCTTGGAACAGAACCAAACTGAAAAATAATTGTTTGAAACCCTAGTTTCGAACCTTTTCTGAAAGGCTGAAAAATTTGCAAATTAAATGCAATAAACGTGTTAAAAAATGCATAAAGGACATATTGTTTATTTTTTTTTATATAAAGGCCATATAAGGTTGGGAGCCCTTGATTTAGACAAACCAGGGTTGTCCTATATATAGGACAATGGGCACATATGGGTTAATAAAAGCTTATTTTGTCCGGATTAGACTTTTTTTTCAGATTTAAATTTTTATTTATTTGTTGAGTTTAAGGTAAAAGTATTTTGATTATGCCCCCCCCCTCTCTGTTTTTTGAGCATGCGATGATGTATCATTGTTGTTTATCAGCTTGGGGCTGTCTTTTGATTATTTTTGGGTTTTTTTATTATTGGGGGGGGGGGGGGCAAATTTAATTTTTGAAAAAGTATTTTTTAAGACCGTGCGCGAGAAGAGGATCGTCGACATAGAAATGATCGTATGCTTAGCGAGTTTTAAGGACAAATATGTGTGTGCACGTGTGTAGAAACAGTTATTTTGTATTTATAATTTAGTTGTTGAGCTCGACGCTTTCTATACCCCGCGCCGTACGATTCTTCCTATACATGTAATCGTTAATAATAGAAAAGATGAATCGCAACCTTAGTATTATATTATTCAATTAAATAATCATTATTATGTGTCTTTGGAGTTTGGTACTTGCTTGTGAAATTTAGAACATGTTTTGTTTAATCGTAATTATATAATTTATACGCCTATAGATCACACTAACAATATAATGTTTGAGGGCGGCCGATCGGTCAGCAGACGCTCTCCAGGTCCCTGGAGCGGTGGCGCTCCGCTTGGCGGCGGCGGAACTCGTAGAACTCTTCCTTCATGGCTCTGACGCGGGCCTCCATGTCTTTGGGGCGCGCGCGAGGCCGCGGACGGAGCTCCGTCGGCGTCGACGCCGAGGGCGTCCGCAGCTCCGTCGGCGTCGCCGGGTCGAACTCGTAGTGGGCGTCGACGGAGCCCGCGTCGGCCGCCGGCACCGCCGCCCTCGTCAGCAGCGCGAGCTCGAGCCACAGGGGCGGCGGCGGCGGCGGGCGGTAGGGCGGCGCGCGCCACTCGCTCCCGGACCGGCTACCGCTCTGGTTCTGCTGCGAGGTGTTCTTGCTGCCGAAGCCACTCGACGAGGAACGACTCTCCGGCGAGGGCTCGTGCGAAGGCCTGCGCGCCAAGTCGGGGGCGGAGCGCGCCAGTCTCCGCGGCCCCCGCGTCTCCTCTCGGATCGCCCTCAGCGACGGCAGCTCCTGCGAGTAGCGCTGGTGCACGGAGCGCAACCTCACGAACGTCGGCGGGGTCGGGAACGAGCGCTCCGCAGAGCTCGGCTGCCTCACCGAGCTCAGATCGCTGAAGTAAGCCGGAGACAGCGGCGAGCAGGCGGCCGGCGACGACGCCCTGAACCGCGGAGTCGGCGAATACACCGTCGGCAGCGCCGGACGATAGAAGAATCCCGGGAAGAGACGGGCGCTCTGACCGGAGCCGTCGGAGCGCAGGCTCAACTGACTGGGATAAGCCACGAGCGGCCTCCTCCAGGAGGCTCGAGCCCCTCCCCGCTTGGGAGCGAACCCCCCGTCGTCCGAACCGCTGTCGTTGCCCAGATCCGCCGTCGAACCCCGAAGCACGAACCGACCGTCAGCCGCCCGGTGGATGCTACCGAGGCTTCGGTCCGGCCCGAACTCGGGATGCCAATATTCAGCCCGCCGCCAATATTCGGGATCACCCGAACAACGGTCGCGGGGCCATATCCAGTTCAAGATGAATTTCAAGCAGGCGCTCACACTTGATATTCCGCTCGCTCTAAATCTGAAACACAAACACACAAATTTATTAAAAAACCACCTAAATTAATGCACATAAAACACCAAACTAAACTATCACACCGTCGTTTAAATGCTGCAACATTGCTTCCAAATACAAAGCATCGACAATCGAACTTAAATAAAATCTAAAAACACCCACTTATTAAGGGCATTTGTTATTCTATACAATTCAAATTCCTTAAAATCACTATTTAACGACAATTTTATCTCGATACATAATTTCTTTGTACACAAACAATATCCAGACATTAACAGAAATTCAGCATGCTAATCTAACATTGATCAATCATTTTAATAGTTTGTTATGAACCGAGTCTACCCAAAGATTATTAATTACAACAAACGTGTTACATTGCACTTGTGATTTAAAAATGGTATTTCAACATTAATTCGTCGATAAAATAGATTTACCTAATGCAATAAACTTATCATGGTTCTATCATATATGAAGAACAACAATACATTAATACATTAATAATATTCCATCCCCAAGTAAATCTTTGCAGATAAATTTATTTTCTACATAACGTTCTATCTATGGATGTAGCACGGTTAGATAAATAATAAAAAGATGCTTTTGAATATAAATCTTGGTATATTATTATTTTTTTAAACATAGCGCATATTCTGACTCATAGAGGCCCTTGTGCCATATTAAATTCGGTATCAGGTAGCAGTAGACCCATTGGAAGACTTTATCTATTATGAAGGTTCCTTCGGAAATATCAAGAGTTAGAAAGATTCCAAAGACAATGAAAAACTGACAAACCCTGCAAAAGGATATCGATTATGATCATTTTTAAAAATAACAATTCCTCTGTGAAATATTAAAAAATGGAAAGCAAATTAAATCAAGGAAAGATTTACAAATTAGAATGTTGTGCTGTAATTTATTTCAGCATGTGGAAGAATTAAATTGGGGGCTTTAAAGAGCTTTCGTGCATAATAAATCACTAACGTCATAATTTAGTAAGCACTTAATAGAATTTGTTAACATACTGACTCAATACATTTAAATAGTAAGTCGACTCTTTTCTATTTCAATTGTGGATGTGGATTTTCTACTGCATCAAGCAAACAATATATTATTTTAATCATTTTGCTTCATAATTATACAAAATAATTGTAAATGTGTAATATTGCTGACGACGACTTGATTATAATCTTAATGAAAATGTACGAAATAATTAAATACTTATATTTATTAAACGTTTCTAAATAAAATCGATGAATATAATGCTTTCATTATTTAGAAGCAATATTGCTCTATGTTGCTAATGTACCCATAGTTTGGATCTAAGCTCTTGCATAGAACATTGTATGCAGAATCAAAGATTTATAAAAACATATTGAAATAACTCATAATGTTTTTAACTGATAAAATTGATGTTTTAAAAGAAAAATCTAGTCGGAACATAAAATCTATTTTCAATAAGAATTCATAAAATTAAATAACAAAAAACATGCTTTACAACCATTGCAAATATTATTATAACAAAATTCGAATGATTATTATCACCTGATTTCCTATGATTCCAGAAGCATTGCAAAATTTGTGAAAATACTGTTTTAGAAAATGTTATAAAAAGACATGGTATTTGAATTAAGGTATTGTTCTTGTGTAAAAATGTTATAATGCTATATTTCTTGTATTAATAATACTTACTTAAATTTTTATTAGTGATTATATCGATAAGATTACTTACTTTTTGAAAGGCACTTGAGTGCTGGCCGCGCCGTTGCGTATATCTGTAATTCTGCAGGCTACCATGTTGTATTCTGTAATCGAATAATTTCTAAATTTAACGGTAATGTCGATCGTTCGGGGGCCAAACATCAAAATGTAAGTAAGCCAGGGCCACATGCTCACCGCAGGGTCATAACACCATATTGCGACTAAGAAGAAAGCAATCGAAAATGATAAAGCGTATGAATGTGCTGTAACGATTTAAATAATGGAACAAATTTCTGTACTAATGATGGAATTTCTTAGAGACAAATTTGAAAAGAAAGCACTGAAATTATAGATGTGTATGAAAATCTTTTAATCATTCATTGTTACCAATATTTTGGCACATACCCTGTTTAAGTAAAAATAAAATTAAACGATAAATAATATTCCTGTTATTAACGTTGAAATAATATGATAATCAAATACTTTACATTTATTCTTTTAATGACAATATAAACTTGCTTTGAATTTTATACAATCTGAAAAACTGCGTTTTATTTAATAATTTAATGCATTTCGAAAAAGCACTCCATGTTTATACTGAATCAGTATTTAAAATAAGCAACGACGTAGCTTTTGGGGGCTATTTTTTTAAGGGTTGCATGTGACTCAAAGCCGTGTATTAAAATATTAAAATAAAATAAACTCATTAGATAAAAACAATAAAATATACTTACAAGGTATGACTATCAAATATTTTTTGTGCAAATTTTAATAGGTTTTTGTAAATTTTGTAAAAATGAATGTTGTATTACTTTTCGTTTAAGTAACGATGTTAGCTACAAATACAGAAGTGCATATATTCTACAGTACTAAAACATTGCTGTTACTGTTTGTAAAAGAAAAACCAAATCAATATCCGAATATAGATAACTTATATAAATGAATAACATTAAATTGTGTTATTGATTTGGTATCTCTGTTATAATCTTATTTTACATAATTTCATATATTTGTAAATGTATATACAGTCGATGTAAAAAAAGATTAGTACATATTCAGAAAAATCTGTTCCATAAATTAAGTATTCATGCAAACAATTATTTCCTTTTTTGTAAAAAAGGTTTGATTTGTATATAATCAACATATTCTCAATCAAAGCTCGATAATACATGTTATATTAATTCTACTCAACATTTTTGTATGTTTATTGTACATTATAATTATATGCTAAAAAAAGTATGTATTTTATTAGTTTAATACTTTTTTTAATGTATTACAATTCAATGAACAATGTGTTCGATGCACAAAAAAAGGTGAACGAGCTACATGTATCGGTTTTGCAACGTTCTCTTACACAAATGTTGATGTTTCAATAAATATCATACCTTATTTTGGTATTAGGACCATATTATTCACTTGTGTATGTATGTTTTATTTATTTAATAATTTTTTAAATAAATAAAACATTATTGTAAATTTTCTATAATTTAAAATATATCTATAAAAAACAAGTGTTTAGGTTTGTATAAGTACGCAGAATTAAGGAGAATAAGGTAGTAAGTGATTTTTTATTTATTGAGATAGTGATTGAGAATATATTAATACTGTATATATTTGAGAAATATAAAAATCAAATGATTCAAAAATAGCTTAGTTAATGATTATGATGATCATGAGCTTCTTTGTCGTCAATATGGTAGAATTGAACCAAGTATATTAACACAAAGCGTGCTAATTTTTTTCATTAGTTTTATTAATCCCACCACCGTTGGAAAATTAAGATTTTAGAGTTAGATTTACTGTGGGTTAAAACAAATAAAGTTAAGGCCAAACATCTGACCTCTGGCAATGCCATTAGTGAATAACTTACCCTTTTCTTGTTTTCTTCTTTTCCTTTTGTTACATATTTTAACAGCACAGACTGAAAGAATTATGGCCACGATGAAAAATAGGATTCCTCCAACGACTCCAGCTGTGATCGCTTTATGTTTTACTCTAGCTGGCACTGGAAATTTTACCTCTTCTGAGCTTTCATAACTTGTAACACTGTTCGCCAACACCCTGAAGTAATAAGTTCTACCCCCGACTAGATTTTTCACTGTGGACATGGTATTAATAAAATTAAAATGATTTTCTTCTGATTTGCATATGATTTCTTACTATTTATGAATTAAATCATCTTATATGTTCCTACTAAAATATCGTATACCTAAATAGCTAGTTTCTTCCGGTCGTATCTGCCCTCTATTCAGAGTTTTCCATTGTGCATCAGTTCGATACTTAATTGTATAAAATTGTATTAAATTAGATCTTTCGAGCGGTTGTTGCCATGTTATTAAAAACCCGTTACTTATTTCAGTAACAGTAAGATTTCTGGGTGGACCAGGTTTAGGACCTAAAAAGATATAAAACTAAATTTCTTGGAAGTGCTCGTTATTTCAAAGACGGTGCATTTTTTCCATATCCAAAATATTTTAAATCAAATCAAAATTCAGTGCATAAAATTCAAGGCAGACTGGACAGGTACAGCAAGCATCCGTTACTTAAAACGTACAATTCTAAGCTTCTACGTCAAACTAAAATCTACGTTACTGTGCGTCTATAAATAAAACATTGTAGGTGGTGGGACTTTATAAAATGGTGCTAGTAAATTTTAACATGATGTATAAAATATGACATATGTGGAAAACTTATAAATGTGAGGTACCTTTTGGTCGCAAGACCGTTGGTATTAAGATGGCGCCTGTGGAATCGGTCGGAAAAATAATAACACTAGCATAATTTATTTCTGGAAACAAAATAAAATAAACAAAAATGTGATTCTTTGCATTGCAGTGTCATTCAGCCAATAATAAACTTAAAAAAATTTAAAGAAAATAATCGATTCCACATCTAATAACAGATAGAGTTTGCGTTAAGGCAATAAAAGAAAAGGAATTTGATTTAGAAATGGAGAGTAACATAATTACAACAAAAAGATACAAATTATATGTAAGAAGAAATACAGAAATCCCATCAAATACATCGAGACAGTAGGTATAAGTTTATTTTTTTAATAAATTTATTATTTATTCAATGCTAAAATATGTTTTAAATGCACCAGAAATTATATCAGAGGGCACTCAACGATTGAAAATTGGAATATCCCAAAAAACTGTACCGTGAATTTATCAACATAATGTTTTGGGGATTACTGTATGTGAATTGTTAAAAAAAATAGCATAAGCACTAATAAATCTACAAAATTATCTGCATTGTTATTGTCTATTCTGAAAATATAATCCTCATAGATATAAAGGATCATCCAAGTGTGACGTTAAGATGTCAATAAATTGCAATAACTCGCTTACATTATTATTGAACAATGAACGAGAGATCCATTGTTTTCAAGCAAAATGTTGTTTAGCAATGAAATTCAACACAACGGATGGATTCGTCAATAAGCAAAATTATCATATCTGGGATAATGAAAATCCTTGTGTTATTTTAGACAAATGGAATAATTGGGCCACATTTCTTCAAAGATGGTGCTGGAAATGCCGTTGCTGTGAATGCTGAGCGATGCCAATCAATGTTGAGTAACTTTTTATGTCCGCAATTGAATCATATTGATGTTCTTGTTTAAAGATATCTGAGCATCACATTTGGATAATCCTATACAAACCATTAAATTTACTATTTCTTTAAAATAGTTTTCATTTCAATATAAAATATATGTTTTTTGAATGCAATATCATTCATTTCATAGCAAGTAACCTTTTACATGCAATTAAAAATGTGTACTATATTAGGTGAATAATAATCATTAATCCAATTGCATCATTGAGAAAATAGCTCTAAATGAAAACACTTTTTGCTTAATAATTATTGTATGCCGAAATTTAAATTATCATTGCATTTTGATAAGGTGGGTGCACTAAAAAATAACGTTTGAAAAATAAATACACAGACAACTAAGACTAATAGTTTTCTAGACATTAACATTTTAAAGGGTATCTTATAATTTAAAATAATCTATAAAATCACAACAACTTGATCTATCAAAATTTATTGATAAACAACAGATACAAATGATAGAATTATATCTACAAACTTACTTAAACGTTTTACAACCAAGTATTAGAATATGACTTATTTCTTTGTATGAAAATAATCAATCTGTATAATTAAATATCTCTAAGCGTCTTCTTATTCATCATTTAGTTTAAAACATCACAATCTATGCTAAATATAAAAAAAATGTATGATAAAATGAGGATCGTCAAGAAAGTGATGTTTCAAGGGCTCCTGAGGCTGGGGTATTTTTTAGTCAAAGTTGGCGCCCTTGAGATGTAAGAGGAATCCTAACAGTTAGTTTGATCTCGTGTGTTTGTCGGCCATCCTGATCCTACATTATTATTGTAACCTTACATTCTGGATGACCCTCATATAATTTACTAAAATTATTTTGTGTAAATAGTTTTTAAAAGGCTCAAAAATATTATGATGCATTTTTGATTAGATAGAAAGCTAGCCACATTTACTATTATAATTCAAGAGTATTAAGTTTTTAATTTGACAAATGAGTAGTTGGTAACGAACATGTGAAAAACGTTTTTTGATGAAAATTAATGTTTTCGTTGTGTATGAAAAATTAATTGGAATAAGTAATAAGATAAAAATTAATTAGATATAGTAATAACTGTTTTGTGTAAAAAGCTTAAAATACTTAAACATTGTCAATCAAATCATTAGGCACTAATTTGCACATTTTGGTTGTAAAAAGATTAAACAAACATAGAAAATTAATAGCAAAAGAAATACAATCAATATATAAATTAATATAAAAAAATCTACACAACTACAATTGATATTTTATAATGAAAAATACATGCAATTTAAATATATTTTGGAATATAGTAGTGTTTAGTTAGTAGTGGCAGAACTAATAAAAACATACAATTATCTTTCAAAAAAAGATAAGATTTTTTAGACTATAGAATTTAATATTATCTTAGTTCTGTCACTGATATACAAATATTATGTGTTAGTACCGGCATCATCAGGGGCAGGTTGGAACACCTTCTCATCAGCGACTGTTGGTGGCGGTTGCTGAGCCACCTTACGTGGCAAACCAACATCTAATTACCGCAATAAAAATAGTTACCATTTTTATTGCCTACTTATATTTAATATTAAATCACAACCATTATTAAGTTAGTATTATCATGAAAGCTACCACAAATTACCAATTTATTATTATTATTATTATGAGAATATAATTAATTAGCAGAGAAAAATTAAATCAAAATCATTTCATTGTTGATAGAATTTGAAAATTTTAAATCATGTTTTTGAAATATCAGAAAATTAATTAAAAATTATGAAACCAACCCAATGTTCTTATCGTTATTGCTTTACTCATCATTCCTTCAGCCAATTGTATTTTTTCCAATTACTTCAAATTCATATGTCGTTCCTGGAGATAAGCGATTGATTGTTACCTAGAATTTTTATAATATTTCATTAAATTGCAAGAATTATCTAATTTATTAATAATATATTTAAGAAAGAATGATTACAGTTGTTGCTCCAGATGGTGTGACAGGTACTTTAATCCATTCGGATACTCCAGCTTCTCTGTACCATATTGTATAGTCCTGTTTATAATCGGGACCTCCTGAATATCCAGGCATCCAACTTAATGTTACTGAAAATTCAGTAGCAGTTCCGGATAAATTATAAGGGGCATGCGGTTGAGTGCCTTCTATTACTAATTGAGTCGATGTCATTATCGTTGCAACCTAAATTTAAAGCCATTTTTATTAACCAACCAATGTACAAATTTGTGAATTTATGAAGTTCGAAGATGATACCTCATTTGAAGCAACACATTGATAGAAGCCAAAGTCTGATCTTCTTAAGGTATCAATAGTAATGTTTCCACCGATAATTCTAACTCTATTTTTTTGTAACGCTACACCATCTCTTCTCTGCCAATGTATATTAGGTTTTTGAGTTCCTTCTGCTTCTAATGCATCACAATGCATTTCAACAGACTCACCAACTTTTCTTTGATACATGGGATCAGGTTCTAACGTAAAAACTGGTGGTTTTCTAACTAAAACTTCCATTGGACCTGAAAAGAAAATGTATTGTTAATAGTTTTCATTCAAATTCAATCAACGTGGATAGAATAAAAATTAAAACATACCGGAAGAGCCTTGCGTTCCTTGAGCATTGTATGGGGTACAGGTATATCGTCCTTGATGATTTTGGTTGACTCTCGTGAAAAGAAGAGAACCGTTATTCATAATGACGATATCTTTTGTTTGATAGGGTTCGAGAAGTCTTTTATCTTTGGTCCACGTAACATACTGGAGAGGTGGATTGGCTTTGATGTAACATTGAACAACTCCAGCCAAACGAAAGGGTAAATATTGAATAGTGGGGGTGAAAGTAACTTTTGCTGGATCTATAATATTCAAAAGTTTTCAATTTATGTTATATTTGTAATCAAATTTGCCTTCTTTTGAGTGTTTCTGAAACTTACATTCTACATTTAAATATGCTGAAGCACTTTGCGGTTCTCCAATTCCATTAGATACTTCACATAAATATTGGCCAGAATCATCTGCAGCTACTGGATTGATGACTAAGGAGCCGTCGCGTTTTATGGTTACTCTAGTTTCCAAAGAAGCTACTTCTTTGACGGGAGCACCTTCTCTAAACCATTTTACGGTGACATTTCCTGGCAGTGCTTTCGCTTCGCACGAAAACTGAACTTTTTCTCCTTCTAGCTTCGTTTGGTTTGTTGGCGGCATCTTTAATTCAGAAATATATGAAAAATTATCCCATTTCAGTACAGACATACTAGAAATACTACTAAGAAAAATCTCATAATAATCCCTCTGTTGTTAAGATTTATTAACGATACAATAAAGTATTTAATTTTTTGACTCTTAATTAATTTGTACATGTTATTTTATAAGACAGGAGATGAAACGAAACGAATGCCGTACAAATTTCCTTGTTTTAATTGAATTAAATATGTAATTTAAATCATATTTGTTTAAACATGTAGAAAATATTAAGCAGAAGAAAATATTATATGGATTTTTTTAATAATCTTTGCCATAATTTTAAATTTACTATACAATTTTTTCACTATTATTTATTTAAAATATATCTTTTGGTACACATATATGAAAATTTTAAAGTAAATCTACCTTTTTAAGATAATCCTGTCATCTTTTCACAGAGGGATTATGTATATGAACAAAATGTGTTTGAATGTGATTGTTTTTGGTATGATGATAAAGCAAAATCAAAACTATTTCCAAATTTTTAAATAGAAGCAATACAAACAAATCAAACATAGTTATCTGTTTGATTAAAGATTTTTATAAAAGTAGACGTACATTCATATTATACATTTATGTGTAGCTTTTTACATTTTAATACATTTATATATTCATTTTAAACATTTTATTCTATTTATATATATACATAAGCTTATAGATAGTTAAAAAATAAAATAAAGCTAGCATATATAACACAAATAATCGCTCTAAAATCATGAAAATGAGGCGAAATGGACGTGAAAAACATGTTTAGAGGCTCATCCATGGCTAAGCCACTAATCATGTTACTATGGATAAAAAAATAAGGGGTGATTTAGGTTGAGCGCCTCAGGGACTACTTTATTTGCCAATTTTATAAATAAGGGACAATTAAACACCGAGAACAAAACAATAAATTTTTACAACATTCATTTATGGCCATGATTGACAATCTGAAAAGTGAGGGATAACTTTTTGTTCAGGCAAGTATTAGGGAATGGATTGGAATTGTTGTGCTGAGGCATTACTTTTCATACAATTGCGTACAATATGTACATTTTTGTTATCATTTGATACTATTAATTATTTTATTATGAATATAAAGATGCTATAAATTGGTATTAAATGCATACATTGGTAAAAATGATTGTTACATATTATATTCAAGACTAGATTTACTGCACCCGTCAATACGAGGGATTTGAGCTCCATGAGCAAAATTACAAAAACCCTTACTATAATTTCCTAATATTATTTACTGAATATTATCTACAGGATGATACAAATATATACCTAAAAATGTATCCCTCTTAGATTTGTAATATAAAAGTTACGTATGATGTATACCTATTTCTACCAAAACCCATCAATTTATAGGCATAAAATTTTGGCTATATATTATATTATAAAAAAGTTTTAGGTCAGAGGATGACGACATATAGGGCTTATCAGCGGGGAGAGCAGGAGGGCTCGCAATATTAGGGGGCCTAACTTGGGAAGCCATAGGGCAAAAACATAGAGGAAGACAAAGAGGAGCGAAATTCAAAACTGACCATAAGGCAAAAGGCTAAGATTGTCCTTTGCACTGCGCGATATTGATTCTTAAGGTTTCAAATTAGCTCCCGTGTAATATTACGGACATTCTTAGTCCCAGGGGGCTTCCACCTTCAAATACGTCTAAGGCAGAGATGATGAATCTTTTTAAGAAATGGATCAAATGCTGTATATTTTTAAAAAACTTAGGGTTGCTAACAGTCTTTTATTTATTAAGATAAGTTTTTCTAGGTATATTTTTGTCTCTTGAAATACGCGATTTGTACTCGTAGAGAGAATATGCGGGTGAAGTAGAATACAACGATTTACGTTTTCTTTTTGATTAACTTAACCTGTTAAATGGGCAGGACGTATATATACGTCCAACTTAAACTGCATCGAAATTGGTTAGGACGTATGTTTACATCCTCGAAATATATGTTGATTCCTAAAGCAGTCGGAACTTTTCTTGTCGTTTAGCGAATGTGAGTTGTCGATACATGTTTTGACATGAATTTAAGAAAAGTAGCAAATTGGTTAGACTTCGCTATTGTGTTGAAGTAGACGTGTACTTAGTAAACGGTGACTAGTAGCATAAGATTCAAAGGCAAACTTATAGTTTTAAAATGGAAGGACAAAAAGATCAACAACTGTTTTAAAATATATCACACATAAGTTGAGTTTTGAGTTTATGTATGGATATATTTGATTTGTTTAAATTCTATGTTTCCATTTTCTTTGTGTGCTTTAGTTTATTGTTTTGTATTTGTTAGATTTGTTTAAATTCTATGTTAAAATACATGTTTCATTGATTTTTTTATAAATTTTAAGCATCGTTAAAAAAATAAACAAAATGAACTCACGCCAGGTGGGCGGGACGTATATATACGTCATAACGAAAATGTGCGCGCCCACTGTATGTTGCGTTATTAAAAAGGAACTTCCCCGCTTAACAGGTTAATGTTCAAATTAAATACATTATTTTTTTTAAATGCGTGATTTTATTGCACGCTAATTTGACACGTATTGGTAGAATTAGATATTTAAAAAAAACGGTAAATCTAGTGTACATCCTAAGTACATTTGTATGAGAATTGTATCATTTTATCAAGTATTAAATAAATAATTTTTGAATTGAAACTTGTTTGGGGATTGTAAGGCAAATCAGCTTAAACGTCACGGAAAGTGAAACTCCAAGCAGAATTTGTTCGGAAAGAGGTTCGTTGCATACATCATAGATATGCTATGCACATACGACGTGCCGCCTCTATTGTATGTGTGTGTGTCTATACAAAGCATAAAGCAGATACTACATCAGTAGTTTGCCTATTTTATTATATATTACACAAACTCAGTTACATCTCTTAACTAATAGTTTCCGTTAACAAATGGAAAATTGAAAGGAATGTAGTTATCAAAATATAGGAAATTGTGGGAAAGGATCTACAGATTGTTACGCTAGTTATGGACATCGTAATATCCCTCACTATTTCAGGTTTGTCAAAAACAAACATAAAAGGAGCCATCATCTCGTCAGTCAACATGTACTCAAGACGAGTATAATCAGGGTTATATGGGGGATTTTGTTAGATGATTTACCGTGATGACGGCGCCGCCCGCTATAATCACCCTTGCTGTGTGGGAAACCTGCCCCTCACCATTGCGCGCGATGCACGTGTAGTCCCCGATGTCCTCGTGCCTGATGTTGCTGATGCGCAGCTCGGTCCCATCGTTGAATATGCCAATAGTAGCAGAAGGCTCCACTGGGTTGGCATCTTTGTACCACAGGATCTCAGGCGTGGGAGTACCCTCCGCCTGGCAATTAAGTATGATAGCATCTCCTGAAAAGTCAAACATATCATACATGTCATCGACGGCCATCTATCGGCGGCGCTACTCAACTATTCCCTTCAAACGTCAAGATGGCGCCGATCCCGCCGGTTTCTCAGGGCCCCGAGATAATAATGTAACTAAAATGCTGAAAATAAGATGTTGATAACTCGAAAAATGGAGGGAGCTCAGTAAAGTTGGCTATGCTTCGATGCCCGGGGGCAGAAGGGGATGGGCCCCCTGTCGCGCACTGAATTTGTTCCGAAGCATCCGTCTGCGAGGGGTGTAACCCTACATCTATTGTAGATGCGGATTCTCTTACGAAATTAAAATTTTAGCGTGCATCGAAAAATAAAAATTAAACCCAAACATGTTACATTCATTTTCGTGGCATCGACGATGCCAGGATATACGCGGCTCTAACGAATATCACCACTGAAAATATATCTTCAGAAAGTACGAGCGCGTAATAGAGCGTGCTCTTTCATGTCCGGGGATGGGAGTACACCTCCCGTTCTGATGATGCCACTCTTGGGAGCAATTTATCAGAATGGTAGCGAGATAAATCGATCTAAATATAGTATATTTCTGGCACTGTAACAGCGGGAATGGAAACAAATGCATAGGGGTTAATAAATTTCGCCTCATAGACTTGTAGAAATGTTATTTGAAATTGGCACAAAACCAAAAAATAGTAGGTGATGGGATGACCGAAGCGTTTGACAGACGGGTAGATTAAAATCTCCACGAGTGGAGCGAAGATTGGATACGGTTAACTTGGCAATGATTGATAGGCAAAAGAGTCAACTTTTTTTGTTTAGGTACGAGCTTCAAATTAAGCTTCGTTTTGAAGCAAATGAGATTTTTTTATGACGGCAATATTCGACTGGAATAACTGCTTTGTTCGGATAATTGAATTTGCTGCATTCGAAAAAACTTAGTTTTAAATGCGTAACAATCGTTGTATTAGGTCATCCCGAAAGAAATCAATTATTTGTTTTTCAACATTTTTAACACACCTCTCCAGAAATTTTTCTTAATTTCTTATAGAAAATGGATGACTTCAAATAAAAATACGAATCCAAACTGATTTTTTACTGCAATTACGTTTTTAATTTCATATTTTAATGAACGCTCTAAAGATCGAAATAGGTAGTAATCAGATGATTCTAAATCTGACAAATATATGCGTTTTTATTTTTTCATAAGTGTGTTTAAGAAGTGTGTTTAAGTTATTTTTTTAATTCGGTTTAAGAAGTTCATAGTAAATAACTTCAATTTTTCTCCATCGATCACACAAATAACATACAATACCGAATATGTTCATATATATATATATATATATATGTGGTTCATCAGCTTTATAAAAAATAGGCACAACCTAAATTCAAACGAGAGCATGTGGAAATATTAGATTTCATTCAGGAGGACCTAATATAAAAATCATTAAGCGTTGATTGAAATATAGAAGAGTGTGTTGACTATGCGATCTTTATTGAATATGAAAATATTTTTTAGAGTTTGACAAAATATGATAGTAGGAATGGGGGGAATCACGTATGTCGGTGCGCGAGCGATGACATTCTTCACCATGGAAGTCTAAGTCCTGAACAGATGATTTGAAGTAAATTAATTAAATATATTTTTACTTTGTAATATATTGTGTATAGCTTAGACTACAATTAAAAATAAATATTGAAATATAAAAAAGTAGTGAGCGATCGAAAAAAAAATTGTGATTTTATCAACATTTTTTGTAGTTTTTTGTTTTTTAAATAAACACTTTTAAATATTTTTGAATAATTGTAGTCTATACGATGAATACGTTTATTATATACATGTTTGCCAAATTTTATGAAGAATGCTCATCTGGAACGCGTGAGAGCACTTCCATAAGCTTGGAAAAAGTAGTTTCGAAAAAAACGCGTTTAAAGTTTATTCTCTCCTCAGCTTCATAAAGCGCAACTGCTCTTCGTCATTTTAATCAAATATTTGTTCTTTGCGATACACGAAGAAATGATGTTTTTACTTAAATAATGAAATCTTACTGACCTAAGTTAACGTAAATGATATCCTCTGGGGTGATAACAAATCTGGGCGGTGCGTGCACGTCCAGATGAAACCAGGTGCCGTTCTTGTATTGAGCGTTAGGAGAGCGGTTGAGGAAGACCACCTTGCACTCGTACCAGCCCTGATCGGACTCCTGGATGCCGGTCAGGTTAAGGGACGCCGCCCCGTAAGGAGAATCCGGCGCAACTCGAGACACGCGCCCCTCGTACCCCTCGGCGCTGTGGGTCGGGTAGCTCTCGTACCAGATGAAGATCGGAATCTCTTTACCCTGAAGACACACGCACACAGAGAATTAGCATCTGAACTCGGACTGGACGATCACAGCTGCCGCCGAGGGTACCTTACTCATCGTCGAAAGACGCATGCTAAACTTTCCTCCGTAACTATAGATAGTGAACCAAAGCGAAATGATAATGGACAAGTTTATCGGCCGATGCCAAGGTTTGCTTTGCATCATGATAGGGACTTCATGCGTTCAACATCTAGAAATAATCCGATTCTTCGTCAGCGGTCGATTCGTACAGCCATGCTATTGTTACAACACCTAATATGATTACCATATATGTCTTATGAACTACTCGACATCGCGCTTCAATACAAGAGAATCAAGACAGATTTGATCCGCCATATGCAAATTTGCACGCTGACATCTATCGGATCGAATTCGGTACTGAGCGGCAATAATTCAAGATGGCGGCCGCATTCTCTTATATTCAAGCTTTAATATATATATACTTATTTAAATAAATTATATTAATTAAATTGTATGATACTTAATAAATATGTATTTGTGATACATTCTCAGATTTGCGTTTGAAATATATGTGCTTGAATTGCTTTAATTATTTTAATGTAAATCTGGAATGTATCACGGTTGATCTTTAAATCTGGATAATTTGTCGTCGTGTATAGTCTTTTTATACAGATGAATGGTTGTGATATATAGTAAAAAAAGCATGCAAAAATTATATCAGCGTTAAAAGTAGTGTTGTTTTTTTATTATTTCGTTTTATGAAAAACGTTAACGACATGCGCTTGTGCGACTAAATGTGAATTAACTGCATCACGTGAACGTGGCGAGTGGTTGAAACGTGTGCAGAAAAGTTTCGTATGGTGCATTCTAATATTTCATAGGACGTGAGCTTAATATTTTACGTGTTTGTTTGATAAAAAGAGTAGATCGAAGCCGCGTGGCATTTTTTAATATAGATGTGAAGCTGGTGCATAAGATTGTGTGAGATTATTAGTCCCTTAAATAGTGTCGATTTGATTGATTTAGTATTCAGAATTGAGAGAAGAGTCGTGCTATAGCGGATTGAGACGCTAACGACATGTCATTGCAGTTACGGAGATCCGCGCGAAATTTATATTTGATTGCCACGGAGTATTAATTGAATTTTTAATTTACTCTCGTATCAATGAAAATTAAATACTTATATCTTTACATTGATATAATATATTTTTATACAATAAATATATTATATACATATATAATTTAAGACCTCAGAATATCATCATTGTTTTTTTTTAAATTAAATTTACATAATATTTCAACTATTTATATAGTTTTTCTGAAGTCTCAAATAAATTGCTATCTAAGATCAAAGCGTGCAATAGACACGAAGCACTACACATGCAACTTACATACATCATGCATTAAAGACTACAGTCAGCCCGTGCCGGATTCTGGCGGACGAACCACATCCAGGATCCGACACGGGAGCGCCACAGGAAGAGAGAAACAGACAGAATGACCGGCACACACCGCTTAGAGAACCAGTGCCATCAAACGTGGACGAGGGTCAAAACCAACATAACCGTGGTAAGCTCATCTCAGGTGCTCGATACAAATTTTCAATATGTATATACAAGAAAAAAAATGTGCGCATGATTTCATTTGTATTCTGTTCTGTATGTATAAATCAAAATATATGTATGCACTATATTTAATGATCGGATTATAGGATCTGAGGATGCGGACGAGGCTGTGGTGAATCTTATTCTTAGTATGTGTGGTCTGCTGCTCTCTTAAGACACGTTTTGATTGGCCGTTACACTGTGGTTTGCATTTTCAACTTCATCAATGGGGCATAAATATTTATATATATATTTAACGTATATGTATAATATATTCCATAATTTGGAGGTACGGAGTAATTATATACTCGCCAACATAGGATTACAGCGCTGCATATGAATGTCTTCGGTGAATCGCGTCGAGCGATCATACTTTTAATGATATGTGCGAAAGCTCAATATAATCACAATAATTCAATTAAAAATATTTTAATCAAGACCATCCCTCGCTTAATGAATACACAAGAAGAGGTTTCCAAGATTTGTTCTTCTGCGTGTGAGCAGAACTTATATAGAGAATCTGGATGATGCTCAGGTTGACAAAACAATGGGGTCAGAACCATGAGATTAAATTTTATTAAATCTTATTTAATATCTTGATATACTAATTTGATTGTAGGGTATTTCATATACACAAAATGGTAAAAAAGTTTCCATCCCAAGCTAATTAGAGCATTTAAGGATAGATATTAAAAAAATATTGAAAAAATTTTGCTCGAAAAGTTTCACTTTTAATATTATAAAGTTAATGTAGATGATCTATTGATTATGTTATTTGACAAGATAAACCAGCATAATCATTTACTATAAAAATTAATTAGTTTCTTCTTATTATCATTTTTGTATCCTTGGGTTGAATTTTTTTTAGAAGCAAAAAGTAGCTATTGAAATTGGCAAAGTCAGGAAAACTTATTATTAAGGATGCAAAAGTATTTTTGAAATAAAAATGACTTTAAAATAGAACAATACATAGATTTTTTAAATGAAAAATTATTTAGGGCGGTTTAAAAATATTTAAAAAAGAAATCAGGTCAATCTTCGACATAAAGATGAGTTACTATCATTGGACACGGAGGGATGGAAATATTATTTTTATAAAAATAAATTAACATGTATAGAGATAGCTCTTGGCTATGATACATACATTTTAAAGATTGAATCAAATGATTGATATATTTGAGTTGTATTTCCGTCCACATGGCGTACCAATTTAATTTCCATATGGTTGGTCAAACTACTAGTCAAATACGTCATCCAAATGGATCAATTACATAGTCGAGAGTTATCTCTTTTGGCTTTGTGATTATAGTATGGATCATTGCAGTGCACTGAGCGGCGACGCTAGCGCTGCTCAGCGGAGCGCAAGGAACCTCCGAGCGACGGTTTGTTAGACGCTCTTTTGCAGTTCACCGAAGACGACTTCATGTTAATAGCTGTACAAATGGCAAATCATTATGAAATGACATTACGGAGGTTTACAAGGCTGATGATCAAAGATACATTACTTTTCGGGGCAGATATTGCAGTCAGTCGGCTCGTTGTCTACTAAACAGACAACAGAGTGGTTAAGTGGCGTGACACAGACAAGGCGGTAAGAGAGCAGATCAGGTGGGTTTTGCGTACCGTTTCGCCTACCTTCTTCTCCCACTGCAGCACATAGGGCACGGGGTGGTCACCGGGGAATTCCACGTGGCAGTTGAACACGACACTCTCGCCCAGTATGGCAGTGATGTGTACAGCATCTTGAAAGCAGCTCGCTGTCGACAACATATACAAATTAAAACAATATCCAAAAATGAACACATTTAACACTATTCAAATCAACACAAAAATCAAAATGATCAAAGATTAAATAAAATGTGCTACCATCTGCTTAAATCATAGTACTGGCGATACACTTACCCAACATACTATAAAGCAAATGCCAGTGATAACTTGTTTTTTTTTTTTAAGAAAATCGATATCCACCAATCTGTTATTAAATTTGAGATCATATCTTTGATAGGCTATACACATGCTTCGATAGAACTCTGTCCTAAAATATCCTAAATCCCAGTTCTGTTCAACAGAGGTGGGTAACCTGTGGGACATAACATCAAAGTGAGCACTTACAGCACTTTAAATGAGATCAACCGGGAATTACTCTCATATTAACATTATTCCCTGGAGCTTGCTTCCATTAATTTTCGATCGTTATGTCAAATAAATAAATACGTCGTTCCAGCCCTGAACCATATAACGCAACCAAGATTAATCGGCGACAAAACGATACACAATTTACAGGCTCCTTATGGAATTTAAATATTCATCAATATTTCAATATCAGCAGAAAATTGACGATGCTTACGAAAGGAATGCGAGCTCTGATTATGAAAATCTTTCATTGGCATTGTTGGCGAGACAAAGAGAGTGTGAGCATCAAATGCAGCAGCAGCAGACAATAAAAGAAACGCCCCTTCTTCTCTTTATCACTAAAGATTTTTTCTTAAAAAATGAATTTATAACTTCAAATATTAAATATCAACTTCTGCAGCAAAATTTAGAAGACCCTAAAGCAGCGATTCTTAAACTTATGTAGTCCATGAATACTCTCTTGAACAAATGTTTTTTCGCGGATCCCATGATGAACAATTTTTTTTTGGCTGACCCCATATCAATGCTTTTCCCCATCCCAACATTTTACGTCTTTATTGAGACTTAATTTTTCCCCCGGTAAAAGCTTCGTGGAACCCAGTTTAAAAACCGTGCCCCAAAGCATGATGATTGTGAATACGAAAATCGATTGATAGCAGAAAATTAAAATAATAAGTAATAAAAAGGGACCATTCAAATCTAAAATAGAACTACACCCAGACCTCTTTTTATGCGACTTTTTTGTGCGATTTCGAAGTTATGCGGTTTTTTTAAAGCAATTTTTTATTTGTTTTTATTTCAAAAAGAGTACGTATCGACATACTTTGTATAAAATACGAAATAAATCATTTAGACTAATCGAAATTTCGTAAAAAAATATAATTTAAGACTGTGTAAATCATATTGCACGACCACGCCCTTTATTCTGGTTTAGATTTTTGAAAAAATTAGTTTCCTTTTTTTCTTCCAATGTTTCGACATTTAAAAATACATTCTGAAAAGTAATTTCCAAAATTCCAATTACTTAGGGAGTTATAGCTATTTTAGTGAGGCGGCAACTTGGCCGATCCTACCATAATGAAATCTTTTAACGCGTTTTTCTCGAAACTATTTTTTTCAACACGGTTGATATCATATCTCAAGTTTTAATTAATTAATTATCTCAAACTGGGTATGAATCTTTTCTATATAACCCTCTATTATTCCTACCAAATTTATGTCTAAATTTATTTTTTAACTATATAAAAGAATTAAGACTGTCACAAAATAAGGCCAAAAAAACAGTTTCTTTTGAGTTAGGGACTATAGTGGCATCTTTACTAATCGTGAATTTAAAAAAATAATAAAACGCGTGGAACTCTTGCGCGGTAAAATTTAAACTTCTTACGAAAAACGTATTCTTGTCTGTCCCCCACATTACATTGGTGTCAGATATTGCGATTCGTTAAGATGCTAAAACGTTCTGGAAGGGTATGTGCACTGACAACATACGTTGCGGTATGATTAAGATGGCCAATAATTTGCTGATATCCAACCCTAGGATAATGAGGTAGATAAAGCGTTGCCGGTGTACATTTTACGAAGAGGTTTCGGAGGGCTGAGGATCTATCAACATTTGATAAAATTATGGATGTAAATGCAAGTCTTGCTAATCAGCTCATTGTTAATTCCATTGTAATGTAGCATGCAACTTCTTGACTTATTGTAAAATGTTTATAAATAGAGAACGTAGTTAAAAGTAGTTTCAATTCAACATTAGCTACGACTTGAAGATAAGGAATAGCTACAAAGAGAAAGGATACGTTATGTCTTACGAAGCACGGTTATGAAGTCCAAAACTTATTCCCAAGAAACAAACACGTGTAAGCAACAGAATTGAAACCAGAAAAGTCTTTAACTAAATTTTAGTATTCCAAAGGAATAATCCGATAAACAAGTTTAACAGTTGGTGAATTCAAAACATTTCTCATTTACTTGTTCGGTACAAGATATTACCGGCTGCAGCCGAAGAACTTTGCACTCTTTGCCCATTCCAAAGTTAGGCGTTTCCGCATTAAACTTCACAAATTAAACAATCAAGTCGTTGCATCGAACTTTGCAATGAATGCAAGATAGACCTGGACTCTTTCCCACGAAATCTCTTAATGCAATAGAAATGTATTTCGAGCAGAAACAAGACAAAAAACGACACGAAAGCCATTTGTATGCATGTCAGGGTGACATCGATAAATCAATATTTCATATGCAAACGACGGATATACGAAGAAAAAAAAAATCAAAACCGCGTTCTATTTTCATGGGATTATAAAAGAGGATTCTATCAAAAGACGACAAAAAAATCCGAGCATTTTCGAGGCAAATCTGTAAAAATAAAGCAAAATATGCACATACATTTTATTGTGCGAAGTTCTGCGCAAGAATAAGGGATGTATTGCGGTGCGCATATTTTACGTGAATCAAAATTACCATTTTAAGCAGATTCTATTTTCGATATCTATTTTTTATTCCATTCTTACAAAACTCAGCATAAAATGATATTGCTTTACTGCCGCATACGGCGGAGAGCACCGTTTGATCGCGCGATCATTGCTTCGGTCAAGTCGTTTCATAGAATCGCAGTTTTAAATTGAGAGAATCGAAAAGGAAGGTTGTCATGCTTACAGATGGCAATCTTTGTGCTTTGGGCAAAAGAAAATAAGCTTTCAGTAGTTTTCAATTCAACATCGATCAGTCGGATGCATTAAACAAACCAAGTCTTTGGATTGAAACGTGACTTCGTAGAATTGTATCGTACGGAATGCTTTTATCGCTTCTTTGCTCAGAGCTCACATCGAAGTGTTTCTAAATAGTCTTCGGAATGATCGTAGCTTTACGTTGTGGTATAATTAAAATTTATGTCCATTTAGGCGTTGCAGAATATCCTGAGTGTGAAAGGTTGGGAAATTCTGCATTTGAGATTAATGAAGTTTCGCTCACGAGGTTCAGTGATTAGTATGCCTTCATTGTGTGGATTTAGCATCCAATGCGCTTATGCAGATTTGAAACATCATTTTCAATTTATTCCGACATGGATATTGACTACACAACTGCGGAATCCTGCTCAATTCTCAACTATAATTACCGATTTTCAATGCTCGTCAATTTTACATATTTGTTAATGATTATTTCGATTAAATTTTGCGGTCTGCAAAGAGATCTGGCGAACTCCAATTTACCATTGTCTGTAAGCTCAAATATTTCAAAAAAATATGCATTTTATCGTTCGTTATTTCTATTATATATGGTATTGTCAGTAATATGAAATACGTTTGAAGGCTCTTTGAATGAAAGGATATTTAAAATTAAACGTTTAGTTAACAAACAAAATCCTCAGCTTTTTAGTTGAACGGTGGGTTCTTTCCAACAATTTTGAGCAACGAGTAATTATGAAAAAGCTTTAAGGTATTGATAATATATAGTTGCGAATTCGTATGCCCCAACATCAACTATAGTTTATGTTGTTTTCCGTTATTTAACTTTTTTTTATCGTCAGCTTCGTCAAAAGAGGCTAAAATCAGAACCATAGATCGATGACAAATCTTGTTATTGCCCTTTGCTAAGATGAAGAAAGATTATTTTCTCAATGTTCGTTTTTAAATTTAACAATTTTTAAAGTTGACTATCAAATGCACACGTTCTTGTTTTAAAAATGAAATAAAAGCGTTGGGCTATAGTTTCTCAGATTTAAATCTACAAAGTCTTAAACAAGCAACCCAAGTTCAAATATTCATCAAATTAATCATGATACATAGAGATTGAATGCAAATAATTTCATATTAATGCAGACTTGTGTAATTTGAAATACTTGAAGCGAAAGCTCAAATAATTGTCTAGTAGGATTAAAATTGGACACGAAGCAATCATACGTTTAATATTGTCATTGGTATTATATTAGATCCTCCTAAAAGAAATCCATTATTTTCGCATGCTTTCGTCTGAATTGAGTTTTTGCCTTGCATGGTTCATCTGATTTATTTTTGTGTTAACGTTTGTAACGCTGAGGCGAGGGCGCTCTCACGGGTCCGTTCTTCTATCGGACCGAGATGTTGCTGGACGAATGGATGGAAATAGACGGGTGTTGAATAGAAAGACTCTCTTCTCTAAATAACTATTTATTCTATACGAGAGAGAGAGAGATCTGGCTGCAGGAGGGACGACCTCCCGCAGCCAAGGCTAATCTACAACTCCCCCGACTCCCGCCTCCTGCGCGTCACTATCCAACCGGCAACGGTGTACGCGCAAGAAGCGATCCGTCGGTATGCAGGTGCAATGTCTCCGTATGGCCACAAGAGATGGCGCTGTTAAAATAATACATTGCACCTGAAGAGAGACGGAAGATGTCGCTGCTATTCTTACGAATTAAATCTGTTCAGATTAATAGCGCTACTACGTGGGGATGGTAAATCACCCAAGCTACACGTTCATTTGAAAAGTCAAAACAACTAAACTGGGAAATTCTATAGCATCCCACATATTTACCTATTTCGATATTTAGCGCGTTTATTAAAAGACGAAAATATTTTTAAAAAAAGTAGAAGTGAAAAGGCATTTGGATTCGTATTTTCAGTCGAAATCATCAACTTTCTATAAGAAGGAGATAAAAAAACTTGCAGGAGAGGTGAAAGTTATTTGTTAAAAATAAAGTCGACTATATTTTCTATCGACTTGTATTAAAAAAATGGACTTCTTTCGGGATTACCTAATATAACATTTTACCACCTACAGAGTAAATATATATTTTTTGTTTGATATTTTGTACTGAGAGAGAAAAAATAAAATAATTTTAGTTAGCAATATAAAAAGAAAAAGTAAAAATCATTTTTCAAACACAATGTCGTTTGAGTCTGATCTAAAATAGGGTCCAACATATCACACGACATGTTTATGTTGTAGCTAGTCGACTGACATGACATTTGCTCGTAAGGAACAACTCATTGGAAAATTTGGGAAAGTCTCATCAGCAAAAATGTGGCTCAGATAAATGAAAATAATACGTCGAATCCATCAAATTGCTTTAATTATAATTAGAGCCATTTCTTTGTCGTCTGAGGGATTATCTAGGTCTTAATGGTCGTTTAACCTTAAGATGGTCAAATATGTGTTGCGGTGATAATTTAGAGTAAAATAAACTGATCGCGTGAATTTTAGTTGAGATTGCGGCCATGGAAGAGAGGGTGGAATCTGATAGACTACGGCTTGAGTTAGAATGGAAGTTTCAAAGTAGAACGTGTCCTTTTGATCCGCGTACTGATTTACGCCTCATATGGAGGCCTTGTATTTTGTAATCATCATCTGTGAAATCAATCTTTTAATTGTCTCATCTTTCCGACTTTCCATCGTGTAGATGATATGAATCGCTGTTGAAGATTATCATCGAGGCAAATAGTTTGGAGCGCTTCGTACGATAAGTGACCCCGCGATGTGATTGTAAGCAACGGAACAATGTGGCAACCGGCAACTGTCGCAACGACCAAGACAACGCTGAATTTTAGAAATCGATCGAGAGTCCCTCATATGTTACAGATATATATTTTTTTAAAGATTTTGAAGAATTTTGGAGATAATACTTTACCAGGGGAGTAGATGATCAGCAATGGTAGCAGTAGCAGGAGGGTCAGCGGCGGTCGAGCCGGGAATAGGCAGACAGGCTCGAGCACCGCGCGCCCCATGCCTCTGCTCCCATGTCACTGCCGTAAGCACCTCTTCATCGCCATATCTTTTCACCTATAACAATAAATGCCACAAATTATTAAAAATAAATAAATAAATAATCAATAAGCTAAGAAATAAGACCGAAAGACTTCTGGATAAATTTGAATGAGGATAAACAACGAATTTGCCTGTCAATCATACAGAAACGCCTCATTTATCAACAAAGAGTTTCATAAACATTCAATATCAAATGTCTACATGCAATTTAAAAAATAATAATTATATGTAAAATTTAAGCATTGTATATGTATTGAATAGCACATAGATACATTAAAGCAATTTGTTTCGCGTAGATTTCGATTTATACCTTTATACGTTTGAGAAAATAAGAATTTTGAAAGGCGAATTTTTATTTAAATGAAAAATTTAAGAATCATTATTATTAAAAAAATTAAGGCGATTATATCTATGGGAAGATCATCAAAATCCCGAGCGCTACTATGATATGTATTTGGTACACCATATGAACCCCGTATCTATTATATTGTATATCGATATTCCCATTATTAGAGTCGAATTGTAGTAAATACATCATGGTTGAGGAAAGGCTTAAGATACATTTATGTTTTAAATAATACATTTTTACCAATACATTTCAAACTTCAAAATGTATTCCAATTACCAAAATTTTTAAGCAGATTCTTCTACGCAACGTTTCTGTGTAACGCAGCTCTCGCGTAAAAATAAGGATTACCACATGTAAACCCTACCGAAATATATTCTCGGCTTTATTATTGCAAAAATCGATAAATATCGAGGCAGCCTACCCTTTTTTGTCTTTAATTTACAACACAATTCGGCTTAATTTCGGAAAACTTACAACCTTTTGGTTTTCAAGATTTCCGAAGCCCTCGTAGGATATGTCGACCTCTTTAACCTTTCCATTTTTATATCCTCAAATACACTATTTCAGACGTCTAATTTAGTATGACAATTTCTCGTTTATGTACTAATAAAATATTTATTAGAACCAATTCTCCTAGTTATACAAGCAATACAGACGAACAATAGCTGAAATTATAATACTCGCTTGATTTTCTAGATTGAGCAATAATCAAGGATATCTTCAAGGTGGTGGAATTCTATAATAGTGCTATAAGATTTAAATAAAAATATATCTTATAAACAATCGACATATAGACAATCTTATAGAAAAAAAATCCCGAACATGTCATGAATTTTTAAGCATTTACAAGGCTATAAAATATGATTATTATCAATATTTCAATATCCATACATGGATCCATGTGAAATCTTTAAACTATTTTTTATTGATTTATCTTACAATTAAATATCGATCTGTAGACGCAATTGATGTCAGCGAAATTTAGATTTAGATATTAATGTACTTTTGTCGCAAGATTGTATCCTATTCTTCGTCCTCGACATAAATAGGCATTCAATTCAATTTATGGTGAATCTTATGCAGAAATCATGGATGAACTAAGCCAAGAATAAGAAACTACGGCGATCCCCAAACTGGAAGATTTGGAAGATGGTAGCCAAAGGATTACGCAACGATAACAATACAGTTGCCTTCTATATAATTTTGAATTCATCGAACTGGAAAGGTAATGATAAAAATATCAAAAAGGTATAGCCTTTTCATTTTCGTATTACAAGGATAGGATAAATTTTACGTATACAAAGTATGAGAGCGAATCTGAGATGTACTTCTTGAGCATCATGTGGGTTTTCACTCATTGCAAAAAAAGAAGAAACTGGACTTAGGTATTCCAAAAAACATTTTTTCAGTAAATTTTCCAAAAAAAAAAAAATGTAAGCAAACAAAATGGCAGTACACTGAAATGATATTTTTGCAGAAATTATAATATTTTTTGGGACCTGTAAATGAAAGACTGAAACTATGTTGTAGCTACATATCATCAATCAATTTCGCTACAATTTTAGCCACGTCTACCGAAGCCCTTGCTACCTTGTATCGAAAGAAGACGACGTTTATTCAACAAAAATTAACGGTAATTACTTGTAAATATAAAAGCAGCTTTGTAGATTTCAATTTAATGCCGATAATAATGAATCAAAAATTAGCTTGAGTAGAAATGTGTGCAATATTTTGGTTGCTGATTCCCGTACTATCATGCTAAATTCAATATCGAACATACATGAATGTAACATATGATAAAGTTAATATGGATTTGATCCTTTCTTATGAGTGAATATTGAATAGATTCAAACGATCACATTTTTCCATTGTGTTCCAAGATTTGATTGAAGAAACGAAGTGTATGGAGTCAACATGTCAACTAGTCAACAGAAACTCGCGACGTTAAATTTAATTTTATTGCCATTTAGCCCATAAAGAATTGCGCAGAATCATTAAGCTTTCATGACCATAATGGATGTTTAAGTTAAACCTCTCGTTTTATTGACGTCGCGCAACGAGATTTGGACAAATTAACATTTCAACATATTAGATAGTGATGTGTAACACGTTTCATGAATTTATACAGATGATATCTCCCTTAGATCATCGTAAAATGTGTAATCTTTATTAGGCATCTTGCGAATACGATATTTCGCAGACATTCTTCATTCTGTCATTCTCTGGGGGGCGCTCCATATGGATGTGGGTTCGTGTTTGTTTTGCTTTAATATACATATTCGTCTTTGTTACATAAGGCAAATATTGCAAGACGTTTTGGGAGCCCTGCTCGCTATAATAAAAGATGCATTTATTTTCTTCGTGTAATAGAAACGCCAAGGGACGCCGACTCTTGGTACGACGTCCATCAAACGCTGGATACGTACGAAAGCACTTCGTTTCAATTTTGCTATAAATCCAAACAGTTCCCGATAAAATGTGGAATAACATACCTATTTATTATTCCAAACGAAAAGCCAAATGTATCAGGGAACTTGCTATACGTTTAGCATTCCACTTTGCCATGGAATACAATTAAGTAGACAAAGAAGATTGGTGCTGTTTGACCACTTCTCTTATTAGAGATAAATATTCAATACATGAACTTGTGTACGAAGCAGATAAATTATCTTTCATTCTTCCCATGCTGAATAATAAATCGGGATATTTATTCATCCGGGAAAATTTTATACTATGGCGGAAAAAAATCTGAATGGAAACATGAACTAAAACCAAGAAATTTACCCAATTAACACAATATTTTAAAAAATGTATATAAATAAATCAATATGCTTTAAAAGTGCCTTTTTTTAAATAACTATATACCAATTTTTTGGCCAAGATTTGAGCCCAAGATGATTAAATCCGACGTTTTAATCGCGGAACTATATAGAAAATAGTCTAAAGACTATTTTAAAGCTTCAGAATTTAATGGAATCAAATATACAACGTATCAATAAAAATAAGTCCGCAGGACATATTTTCTTCATTTGGCAGCCGCCTTTTGCAATTTCTTAAAAAAAAATCCTACGAACTTATTGAGTGATGTGTTATTATGGCAATGTCTAGTTCAAAAATGAGGCAGGACCTTCTTACGTATTAATCATCATAGTATTTGCCTTCTAAGAACTAAAAAATCGATCTAAATCTGAATCGTGACGATCGATGTTAATACTTCTGACGACCCAAATTTGGATTTGAACCCAAACTTTTATAATAAAAGTCCAAGAATCAATGCTTTATACAAACATTAAATGTTTAACACATCAATACGATAAGAAATTTGGACAAATGGCACTCATTGAATATTTATTCATCAATAATAAATATGTATTTTAATGAGGTAGAAAATGGGAGTTTTCATTAAATTTGATAAATAAAATGTTATATATCAATATTTTTATTATGCGGCTGGATTCGTATCTCAATCATCTTGGGTTCAAATCTACAGGAGGTGTGGTTGGTGATCACATTTTTAGAACACATATTCGCTATGAAAAATCATGTAAAAATTGTTGACTTTTGTTCCATAAAAGAGATTGCTAAAAGTCACTCAAGCCAATAATTAACACATTGCGAGCCATAGATGCTTTTTAAGCATGATTCAATTTCACAAATGTTTTATTATATGGTTAAGAATTGAATGCTTAAATTTGATTATGCTGCGTGATTTAGATGTGTTATATAAAATAAGTTAAAATTTGTTAATAAATGATCATATCTATATTACTTAGATTAATATTGAGTACTAGTGAGGACTCAACAAAATGGATCTATGTTGTAATTCGAAATCTTCTATATAGTCTTACGAGAGCCTGAGATAAAAGCCCACCATATCAATAAGATTTGGATTAAATAAATATTCGGAATATTTTGAAATATTATTCCGCCCACGAATTAAAATCGACATTAAAAATTGAACATTTTTCACTCGGGTCTAATAATATTTCCTAACATTCAATATTCACTCCACAGTGTATTAATAATGGAGGGCGTACGAAAGGATTCGTTTCATCCCGATTTAATTTCTTTAATAGAAGTACACACAAATACCCTTCGCTTATAAAGGATTACGCAAAAAGGATCACTGCAAATAATTAAAGCCGAAAGCAATGAAAGGACGAACGGAATCGGCGAAATCGCGTTTTGTTATCTTAAAACAAATATTAGAAAAGGTTCCGAACGTGGGCCATAAATATTAAATTCAAAGACCATTATTAAATTAATTATATTACTAGGAATTTTACGACGGGGGCTAGCGATTATTGTTAATAGAGAATTATTTTCGAAATTCGCCTAAAAATTCGATCTGCATGCGAAAATGTGGGCGAACTTAAATTTGATGCGGTGCTAAATTGTCAAAGGTCGAATATTTTAAGTTCGGAGCGAATTGATTATTTTATCGGATCGTTGCATAAGTTTTGCGCAAATTAAAATCGATCTGCAAAAATATTTCAGATTAAATTGACAATCGATTTATTTAATATATGTGTTAAAGCATTTCGATTGAATTCGATCATGAATATATATTTGGGAAGAATTTAAATACATTCGTATTATGTGGCCATATTGAATTAGAATTGTAGATATCATATTGTGTAGTAATATGGAGGGATGAAAAAGGGCGTGACGGAATGTCTTATCACTGAATATATTTTATTTAAATAATATACATTTTTTAAATTTATTTATGAAATTGTAACATTTCGTTGCGGATTTGGAGCGTTCGAGCAATTAGTGGAATTGATTGAATTTATGCAGATTCATATTCTCGATCGTATGAGTTTGTAAATTAGAATATGCCGAATGTCGATGATGAAAATCGCGTTTGTGTGAATTTATGTATTATTCGTACGGGGGTGGTTCGATCTTTTTTGGTATTTATTGTGTATTTTGGGTAACTTATGTAAACGCACAAGGTCACATGATATTTGATTTGTGATGTGGATGTATTTAATAATTGGTCAAACCTTTGCAATTTTCAGTCCTATGGGTATAATCGAGGTATAACATCGCCTCCCTGAAGGCGTTGAAGATATCACCTGTCCATCCAAAGGATCGCTCTTCTTCGGCGAACGTCTCCGACTGCTGAGGACTACGACGGGCTCGCGTCTCTCGTTATCGTTCGCATATTAGTGTCTATCACTGGCGAATTGTTAAATTGAAAAAATCACAACATCTTCGGTACTATTATTAGTGTAAAATCCCGTATAAAAATGGATGATGGTATCGGCGCCGAGAAAATTCAATACATATTCCCGGGCAACTGTGCGTACGCAAACCGGTATGTTTCGCTTGTCACTTCGATGGCGGTCGTTCCGGCGCGTTTTTCTTATTACTTTTATAAGTTAACTTAGAATATATTTATTAAATATTTAGAATCGTCGAATTGTAGCAATTTTATTAAGTTTAAAGATCCAATGAAAAAAATCACTCGGACATTTAATTTGGCACACTGAACATAAGTCGAATTTATTATCTGTCACGGTCGATGTATTATATGTAAAATATTCGGTTGCACTATGTATTATCGAGGTAAAAAAGCGGGGTCCTGCCGAGGTCCTCCCCTGAGCCCGGCGGCCGGAGAGCGTTGCCGGGGCCGAATGCGGGAAGGCGGGGCTGGGGGATCGGGGTTCGGGGGCCCCCAGGCTCGGGGCGCAGGCTCGGGAGACGGGGCTCTCGCGTTCGGGGCTCGGGGCTCGGGCTCGGGCTGACGACTCTGCTGGCGTGCGGTCGGGGCGCAGGTCGCGGGCGCCGGCAGCGGTGGGCGTGGCGCGACTGCCGCCCCCCGGCCAGGGGTATCGATCGGCGGGCCGCGCGCGCGCCCCGCACGCGCCACATACCGGGGAAACAACCATTTACACACTTTTCGAGAAGGGGAACCGACCTTAACAATAACCCAACCTTCAATCATAAATCCATCACTCATCGCACCGACGCGATGAAAAACACCATGTTTACATATCGACACCCACTTTGACCGAACCGAACGCTGCTAAATGCCGTTTGTTTCCCGGAACCGCATGTCAACGCTCAGAGGGGCTCTTTTGTGATGCGATACGCGCGAAAATCGCGACCGGTTCGTCTCGGTTCCGACCGGTTCCACGGAACCGAACCGCACAACTGCGATACTCGATCGAATGCGAACGAGATCGCATAATCGTAAAATTTGCCATATAGCAAATTAACGCTGAAAACCAGTTATCGATGACACTTTGACAACGAAAATGCCTTCGATTCAGTAGGCAAGCATGCACTAATTCAAACTTAAAATGCACAAACTAAATCTTAAACTATTTAAAGTATATGTGAGATATTGCATATGGTTAATGACAGAATCTTTTATAAATATTTTTTTTTCAAATTGTAAATCAATTAATTATAAACGATTCTAAATGAATTTATTAATCAGCATTTATTTTCATTCAAATCAGAACAGACTTAGTTCGAGAAGATTGTTCGGTTATGGGCGGACTCCACGAGCGTGGTTTCTTGTGCATGGTTTACTAGTGAAGTGATCACACTGCAGTAATGGGCACACCAAGAAACCACGCTCATGGAATCCGCCCATTAGATTTATATTTTTTCTTATTCCAATTAATTGAAATATGAGAGGATGTATTTTAATTTGAGACTTCAAAAATATAAAATTATATAACGTACCACAAAAATGCAGAAACATTTAGCTAAAATCGATTGATTGAGGTGTTGGCGGTATGATATAAGCAAGGAATATACTAACACATACCCAACGGATTACGCATATTTGCGTTTTTCAGGGACCATCTGTAGACGCGGGAAATGCACTTATACGATTTTAATCATAAGATTCGTTGAATTTAAAAAAAAGAGTCAAACGCGATAAACTTAAGTATGTCATGATAACATAAATATGAAACATTTGATTTAGTTTTAAGCCGTTGATTTGTACAATCGAATCAGGTTGATAATGGAGACGAAGAAAACAAATTTACTCACTGCTTGGGTGATTATTTTCAAAAATACAGAAAAGAGCCACAAGTCCAATTATGATATTCTGCGTTATAACATATATGTTTTGGATAGATTTACGAGAAGAACTCTTGAGTAAGTAAATCTTCTTTTGGTCAATACAGTTCCAAAAATGACATTTTAAAATCGAACGGCTGGAGTCGAAAAGGAATTGTGAAAAATAGAATGACAGCATGGATGCTCGAGAATGAATTTCTGATAAGCCCTTAGATACTAGAGCTTTGATTCCAATTGCTGGTAGAAATAATTTACATTGTGAATAGTCATATCCAGTTAAAGTAGATATAGAGTTTGGATGCCATCAAAAAGACAGTTATTCTATTTCGAGAGGTTGTATTTCAGATTTCCGAAAAAGAGAACCTCGTGTCATGCATAAACACTTAAGAAGGCCGCCATCATACAGCGAACAGACCACGTGACTGAAAATATCACCATCACGTCTATATTGGACAGGTCATATGGCGACGCCAATGGATGAAATATGCATAAAATCTGTCTGTAATATTTTCTGTTCAGTATCGATCAGTTATGAGCAAATAATATTTGGCACAGCTGCATATGCATCAAATTTTAAATACAGAGGACGCTGAAAGTAACGAAATTCGATCGTAAAAAATAAATTGAACAATCGCTAAAGTTCTCCAACTTCAACGTATTGTATCATCTGCACAGCGAGTATGGTACTTCTCGGGCAATCTTGAAACGCTTCCAGCATCCTTTTAAAGAGCTAAATTAAATGGTCCTTTTTAAACTGCAGCCACCTTCTAAGTATATTACATTTATAAAGTTGTCTGTCTCGAGCGCGGAATATATTTTAAGAAAATTTGATTTTAGCAATTAAATTGGATCATTTATGTATTGAAATATTTTCTCATTGAAACGGTATAAAATTGCTCATAAAATCATATTTTCAATTATATCATACATCATTAAAATTTTAATTGGAATAAGCATATTTGAGTTCGATCAACAATAAAAGACCATGATGAACTTATATCAATTATTATTGCATATATTGGAATATTGACCATCATAGAAGACTGCTCATTTTATAAATGATCGTCTCATTTTAAATTCGATATTCCGATAGCAGCATCAATAACGTAGTGGTGATATTAAAATAATAAAATATCCGAAGCGAGTATCTTATATTGGTACAGCTTCGTCATAATGGAAAATCAATATAACATGCTTCGATAGCAATAACAACCATATCGGACACAAATAAATCTTGAGAAACACTCCATTGTCGCTATTTCGACGAAATGCTCTTCAATATGATGGTCAGTCAAAGGCAGACTATAATGTTCCATGTCATAAATTGTTATTTATGCTTTATAATAAGGAATGATAGAAAAAAAGACATCTTGACGTTTATACTGATGTCTTTACGCTAGTTCGATTACATTAGAGTGATGCATGGGAATTCGGATAATAATATTTATTGCTATTTATTCACAACGTATTATTGTTTATATATATATGACGTAGTTCCTAAATTGGATATTTATTTTTAAGGTGCCATATCGTTATCGGATGTAAGCGATCTCCATCGGAGATTTTTCTAGGGAAAAGATTTTTCATTTGGTAGATTCCGATTGTCTTTCATGTATAAAGCCTATATAGAATTATTTGAATATGAATTTTAGATAGAATAGAAATATCAATGTTTTTGATTTTCTAAATTCATTCACAATCTGGATTTAAACTCGTGCCTTTATTTTAGAAATATGTGAGATTTCTCAAAGTAAAAACTATAATAATTATCTCATAAGAAAAGTTGATTTAATGCATTGATTTTTTCCATTTGTTAACAAAAAATGGTAGCTAAAAGATGAAAGTGTGTTTGTGTAATATACACACATAGTAGATGCGGCGCAGCGCATGCGCTTAGCGTGTCTATGATGTATGCGGCGGACACAAAGACACCACAAATTCTCTTTCCGACCAACTACCGCTTGGGGTTTCACTTTTCGTGACGTTTAAGCCAATTTGACCTATATAAGTATCACTCTAGTAAGATTTCAGGATTTAAACAGCCATACCAATTCGGGTACAATATTCACCAAGCTGTCAATTTCTAATGGCATTATGATGCATTATTTACGAGTATTGGAAATCATTTAGTTGTAGCTCGAAATAAAAATGTATTTATTATGGAATCGAAACATCTCAATCAGTTACTATCAATGAGCTTAAAGACTTGGACTTGAATAAAATGTTTCTATATCGTAGAATTACTTCTTTCCGGTCGAAACAATGACATCCCCTAAAATAATCCAGAAAATAAAACAGAGTACATTTGGGCTAAAAAAAAAGCATAGATCAATTAACATACTCGTCGCCCAGCCTGAATCAGTGCTATTTCTCGCGGGGCCCAAATTCGAAGCGTACAGAAGGAATAGCAATGTGATGCCATGTGAGCGACATCTTCTCTCGGGTGTTATTTATCTTAGATCGATAATCATCACCAATTACTCTGTCAGCTAAAATAACGAAAACAAAGTGAAGATAAGCAAGGGCGAACAGGCAAGGGTGGGAATGCAAGTTTCGAGGTCGATTTCGAAAGATATTTAGACAGTAGCCGTCTGGAAAATATTATAGAAAGAGGTACGTTAAGTTAGCGTTTGTAAGTCGTTATAGAAATACGTAACAGTGAGACGCTGGATTCGCTTTTCGGAAACTGTTTAAGATTTCACTGCACTTACCCCAGAAAACCCCTTCATCTTATTTAGTCGTAGTATTTTTTTTTATACTCAAATCAGAAAATTCTGGGAACTTCTAGTAAGAGAATGGTTGTGGTCGAAAAATGCAAGGCCCGATAATGAAAAGAAGGAAGCGAAAAAAACGTTTCATGGTTTAGAAATTCATAAAAATCCGCAGGACAAATTTATTAAAAGGAATTGTATTCTTTATTACAAAAAAGATGAGACAAATTCTCGATCGCTCAGAAGCGAAAAAAAATGTAAAAAGGGTCTCTTATCGTCCTAATTGTCCAAAATCTCCCTTTAATATCGAGCGAATGAGGAGGTGAATGTATGATACAGACGAAATGGATTTAATCCCTTCCTATGAATGGATATTGAAGAGATCCATAATTATGCAGTGGACTGTTTATGGCTGCACTATTATGATGATATAATTTTTTTTATATTTTGTTTAATTTATGGATTTTTATTTAACTTTAACCAAAATTACGCGACGGGACCTCTGCAGGGAAACGCCCGTCGCGCATATCTGGTGGACGCAGCGATGAACGAGTTAATATTTTGAAACGGTGAATGGACATAAATATGTGAAGATACTTTTAATAAAATCGAATGCATAAATACACTATCAGATGATTTTTTAGAGAAGAATTTGTACTGTGGATATTCAAACGACCTGAATAATATGGACGTCTTGATTTGAAATATTTTTATTGGTACGTTAAACTACGACGTTTTAATTTGGTAACATTTGAATTGGCGCATTGTGAAAATAGAGCATAAACCTACTTTATTTTCGTTGAAAATGATTAAGACAGTCGATTGTTAATTTGTTCAAACGAATTTGAATATAAATGTAAATAATATATTTTCCGACACAATGGTGTCGAACAAAATTGATTTTGACGCTTGATTCCGGTGAAAATAATTGATTAAGCGAATGTCTCATTTAGGGCCGTTTCCATTTTATACATTCGTAGGCTTTTGATTGACCCATATTAAAAGCTTATTTTATTTGTACCGAAAACATAGGTAAATATTTTGATGTATAAAAAAGTCATAATCATCAAGCAATCAAAGCAAAGCAAACTGAATGCGTTGTTTAGTATAAAAGGAAAGCTCCCTTATTGACAGTGACAAATGTTCACGTTTACGTGTATGCACGGCTGTGCGTGATTACTAATCGACCTTAATGCCAATTTTATTTATGCAAATAAATGCTAATGTGAATTAACATCATTTGTATACACATTCGAGCATTTCTGTGTGTGTTTTTTTTTTTCGTCCGAAAGTGTGCTCAGCCCGAAACAATAAATATGCAAATGTATCGGAAGCTGGCCGTCCGATAAGATGAGAAATCGAGTGCAAAATAAACGCTAATGGAGATGTTAATAGGTGCAAATTAGGTTTTCTCGAGATTTTCCACCCTCCTTTTGTAGAATCGTCCGGGGTACAATCAATACTGATGCATATTTAATCCGAATTGCATCCAGCCTCGGCGTTTTGCTTTCTCCGGCAATTTGTTTTAGTTCCTCGGAGCTTTTGTCTAATAGTGGTACAATCAGACAAATAAGTTGCAATGGCTTACGTAGGATCCGGATGCTCGTGAAGATTTATGTAAATCATGACGATTAGGGGTTGTGGCAAACTCCTCGAGGGAAAAATAAGAGAGGGAACAACTTTACATAAATTTCTACTGCCATTTTTTCCGGCGATTCGCATCCAACAAATCACTCTCTTAACTCGCACGCGTATATTTTAAGTTTGAGCTGAAGTTCTGAAGCCTTTTATCTAACTGACTATACGGCAGGATCATGTTTTACACGCATAGAAAATGCGACAATGCGAAAAAATCAACTCTTAGCGCACGAGATAGTTTATGAGCATTTGAGCTGTGCAAAACGCGAAATGTCAATTTTCAATCCGAATATGAACTCTGTTAAAATTATGACCTGAACCAACCCTCATCATCTTATAGTCACTCGCCGCTTCAGCATATCAGATATATTTAGCTTTTCTGTTCTATCGTATGATCTTTATTTTATGAATTTTGAAGATCTAAATAAAATTATGTATTAAAAAAATTGGTAAAACCTTTTAAAAATATTAAAAATAACAGCCTACTGCTTCGAATTTTTGTCATCATTTTATGATGTTGCAAGTACTATTAACACATATTTTGTGGGCTCAATTTTCAATGTGTTCACAGCCATCAACACCAAAGCAAAATCAATCAAACTCTCGAGTATCAAAGCACTTTTGTTTCCCGTGTAAAATATCAAAAATGCGTGCCGTGAAACTTCAAAATTCGACTATCTTTATGCCAGAACGGAGGCCCTCTTAATGATTTAATTTTTAAAATAAAATAAATCAAAACTTTAAATGTGTCTCTATATTATTTAATAAATTATTAAACTGGTATATTTTATACTGTTTGTGTTATTCATTTTTAAAATAAGGTAGTTTCCCTGCCGCATCCCGCAGCAAATTATATCAAAAAATAACGTGTGGTTGACGTTTTTTGATAACTAGGTGAGCCGAAACTGGAGTCCATATTGATCGAAGTTTTGGAGACAAGTTTCTTCAGTCAAGTCTTTCTACAGTCTCTCGTTATAGTCTAATACGTTTTGTTGATGTTCAGATATTTGGTTTTGCGAAAAATAGCCGACTAGGTATCAATTGTGGTATGTTGTACATAAAAATAATTTTGTGGCAACATTAATAAATTCGATTTGATTATATTATGCAAATAGGTCATAAATTTATAATTGCGGATTTTATTATAAGATTTACAGTAAAATGATGTCTTATAAACATGTCCCTTGAGCGTAGACTTCAGTAGTAATATTAAAGTGCAAATAAATAATATTGTAAACATTTTATTGTTCGTCATTTGGCACGATCCGTACATAAACACATCTTCGAAGACATTTCCAAGTGCATTTATTTTCGTTGGGGTGATATTTTCTTGAAATGCAATTTCCTGCTATGAGATTTGATGCAAAATCTTAAACGATTTTATTCGTCGCGCTCGCCTCGGAATAAGCGATTGTTGCGTACCATTCTTTGTTTGGTACGTCCGCTTATTGTACATTTGTGATTGCTCTTTGACGAGGAAATCTTCTCGGATTCCTTTGTGGAATGGAGTCAGATCCAGACATGAAAGCAAAATTTCGCCTCGAACTCGTTCATAACGGAAGGGCCAAAATGGCTTATTGCAAAGATGGATCGCTGCAAGCTTGCGATTAATGAACCGGCCGCCGGATAAAAAGCCTACCCTCGCATCCTTTCAATTGATCCCATACATTTTTGCACCGAATTTGCGGATTCGTTTTACGAAATGGACGCTAAAGGTTCCATTTGCAGCAGGGTCGACGAATAACCGTGTTTACATTAGCCGGTATCAGGTGTTGCTAGTGTTACCTTTCCTCCCACACTTTTGTATGTGTATATCGTAAGTAACACGCGTGTTGTACAGGTAGGGGCCAGGCTACACGTCTTTGATCTCAACCCTTTAACGTCCATCGCCCATTAACACCCCACCGCAGCGTGTCCGATCAGCCCCCCCGTTATACATTAATTACTTAACCCGTGTCCGAGGGCTTGATTTTCAACGCCGTGTCTAGGTCCCCATGCCATCCCCTCTGTGTTCCAATTTTGAAGAAAACCAATATATTTTTTATACATTATCTTAAATTTATTATTTTGAATTTTGTTTATTAAAGTGATGAAGCATTCGATCTCAGATCGAATTTTATCGATATTAAAGATAATTGTTTTTTTATTGGGTCGTCCCGAAAGAAATCCATTATTTTTGTTCGGACACATTGAAGAAACACATCCCTGTATTTTTTCTTGTTGTGTAACCTTTTGAGGAGTGAGCAAATTTAAAATCGATAAAGTGGTTGATGCCATAATCGCTTTACACCGATTACTTTCTGTTGGCTCCTATCAGCGTAAGACGATCTTCAATTCGAGGCAGAGTCAATTGTAAATAAATACTGTTGATAGCATACAAGACCATGTCATTTCTTTACATTAACAATACACAAAAAATCGATTCATTTGCTCCTGCTTTACAAAGAAATGATAAATGGACAAAGGCTCATTCAACAAGCAGCAACGAACAGGAAGCAATTAAATAAATAAACCCTGTCGATAGCACAAGATATTCGCTAATTTTTTGCGTAAACAAATAACACACTTGAAGTCGAAATCATTATTAGTCGATAAATTTGGGCTAACGATCTATACAATCGTGCGATATATGCGAGGAAGCTCTCCGTCTCTGCCTTTCGAACTACGCTATGTTCTCTCTTTGTCTCTATCAGTCTCTGAGCTCAATGTACAAGAATGCTCTTTCGAAGTGGAGAGGCGTCCCAGGCCTTGGGACAGTACTCATTTAGGGGTTAAGGGTAAATATGGAACGAAATGTTATGCTGGTTTTTCTTTATCAGCGCTTTAACGTGATCACAAACACCACAAATGACACTTATGAACCACTCCTGACAATAAGCGGATGTCAATTTTGGTTTAGGCGTTTTTCGTTGAGTGACAGAAAATCAGGATGGCATTTAAATTATGATGAAGATCCTCGTTAATCAATAGAAGAATTTATCATAGAAACTCTCATCTTTAATATCAACCATACTTAAACAATACGATAGTTCAGGCAGAATTTGTAGTATTAGCTTCAGTAAAAATGACCTAATATACTATTGTTATTTTAATAAAACATACAATTTTTACTATGCATAGAAAATTTGTTGTTATGATGAAAAGTACTTTTATTCGATTTAAAAAATGAGAAAATATATTTGTTGTATAAGGTAAGGGTTTGCGAGGGCGATTGGTCCCATTGGGTTACGTCCTACCCCATTGATGCTCTCGATCAGATGGCCCATATGGTACGTTCATTATTGGATTACAGAAGAGGCGTCAAAAACGTAAAAAAGGGTAGGGAAAATAATACACGTTGATTGGTTTGTCTGCAAGACATCTAATTTCGACATCAGACAGAGAGAGATACCGACTGCGAGACTTTTCGATGACGATCAACCTCTTTCTCGAGCATAGCAAAGGCAAGGATCTCGACTACTCCTCGATCCTCGAAATTATTTATCATCTTCGAAAATCTAATGTAAATATTGCACCCTTAAAATGTATTAATTATCGGTTCATAATATTTTCATTTACGATTCAAATAATATATTTTCCCTCGAACGATATACAATCATTTAGCAAAGCTATGCAGATTTGCCACTTCAAAGAGGCGTTTACAAAAAACTGATATAATAAGATTTTATTACCCATTTCTGTAATCCGTTTCGGATTACATCCCCTTTGAATGCTTTAAAATGCCCCGAAAAAATATTTTACAACAATGCGTCGCCCGGGGCATTGTTTATAATGAATTAAGGAACAGCTGAGAAATGTCGAGCTGGAATGCGATTAGTTAAAAAAAAGACAGGATGAAAAATGTGTTGCTTTTGTGAGAGCCGCCCGCTAGAAGGGCTATCAATGGGCTAATCATGAAGAGGTGTACAAATGATACATTGTATGGCTCTGATGCTGCATCTCATCTCGAGAATAGCCGAAATATTTTGCTACCACAAAAACTACAATTTATTGCATTCCAAATTTAACCAAATTGCCAGAATGCCTTTTTATCAATTCTAAGAATTATTCGTTGTATGCACCCAAATTTTGTCCATTGACAGTGCAAAATTGATCCAATTTAAAATATGTTGATCATTTTAATTATGCAACATTAAATAATCATCAGCGTTTATGTTCGATTGACCCTTGTATATGTATATAGTGATAGAGCTATAATGGAACTTTTGGCTTCGTCAAATATCATATGAACCAATGCCATTAATTTTGTGATATCGAATTTTCCGCGGCAACATTTTCAATACTGCCCCATAAAGTAACGGAAATATTGTTAAAAGACAGGATGCTTTACCATTTCCTTATTGAAGTGCCCATAGAAAAAATAGCTCGCGTGTCCTGCACTTCCGTTCGTGTAGAATGGACCCCAAGGTAATAACTCCAAGGCTTTCGTGTACATTTTTTAATGGTTTCCATTTTATATTTATTTCTTTTTATTAGTCGGCGTAATCTGGTTAGCTCATTCTCTGAAAATATACGACGTAAAAATTCGACACCATAACATTTTTTTGAGCAGCCTGTAAAAATTCCCAAATTTAATTACGGCCGAGACTCGCGATTAAGAAATGTCGAGATTATTGAAAGCATTGTGCCCATTGTCTGGCGTTTTAACCGCGTTGAACGGTGCTCTGAACGCTGGAGTCCTCTTATAATGCTTCCAGGCCCATTAAGGAGGATTGATTAAATGTATCCCATTACCTGGGAGTGCAGCGCCGAGGAGGAAAGCTGCATCAATTGAACTCAATTGAAATGCACTCGAGGTACGTTAACGTTGGTTCATTAATTCAAGACTTTGCTAATGCAAGATCCGATGCTTACACGATAGAGATCTAATCAAGGGGACATTTGGTTTCCGAAACATTCCACCTATAACTACATGTCATTGAATTAATGACGACCCTTGCTCTGAGCAATCCTGTATGAATAATTGGATACGTATGTTGCATGAATGAAATCTATGAGGATTGACACTGTCTTTCAAAGTAAGCACAAATATATATTTGGTAAAAGAAATATCATCCAGAGATTTACAAATTATGCAAGGTTCAAAATAGCATGATATAACGTAGAAAACTTTATATTAATGAAGGTTTCACTCTTCACTTTATTCTTAAATTAGTTGTGTATTATTTACTGTACGACGTGTTTCAATTGGAATGCTTAAATATTATAAATAATATCAAAATAAAATACAAGAAAAAAAAAATTCTTACGTTGCATTTAGCTGGATTTACATCTTCATCTGAAAATCTATAAGATCTAAAATAGGCAAAATTTTACGAAAAACGACCCTTTCGAATCGACTTATAAAGTGTGCCATATTTTGAGCAGTGAATGAATTAAAAGCGCCAGGACTTGCTTAGATCATAATTATGAAAAATCTTTCTTGATTCTACATTTCTTATATATTTAAGAAGAAGTTACAAGGTGATATATTAAATTGTAAAAAGGAAGAAGCTGTTTATGAGTATGATACGATTTTGAGTAGGATGCGGTAGGGCAAATCGGCTTAAACGTCACGGAAAATGAAACTCCAATCGGAAGTTGGTCGGAAAGAGATGGAAGAATCGTTTGTAGTGTGTCCTTGTTTGTCGCATACATAATAGATACGCTACACGCATGCGTCGTACCGCCTCTACTGTGTGTGTTTGTGTGTCTATAGCAAGCCTATTTTATTATATATTACACAACACACAGCTTCATCAATCGCAGCATATTTAATTAATTAAACTGCTTTCAAAAGTCAGATATTTGAGTTGCTTTGGAAATATGCTAGTGCAATTTCATAATTAGGAAATATGGATATACTGTCATTAGTTGTATGCAAAGGCAAAAATAAATAAGCATATACACTTGGGTCTGTTTTTATGCGATTTTGAAGTTATGCGTTTTTCAAAAATAATGGAACCCATCCCTCATTTTTCTATAGATTACAAAGCTTTTTTATGCGAATGCACATTAAAAAAATCCGCGCGCTACTATGATATGTATTTGGTACACCATATGAAATTCTTAACTCCAAATCTATTATATTTCATATCGATATTCCCATTATTAGAATCAAGTTGTAGTGAATACATTATGGTGAAGGAAATATTAAGAACTGCAAGTCTGCATATCACGAACTGCGTGAAAAATTAATGGTTAAACCATCGCAAAGTTTTTATCCCCGATTACATTTTTAAAAAGACGATTTCAACACAGAAGGATGACGATATTGTATTCTTTTCATTTATTTAAAAAAACATTATGAACTTTTTTTATGCGATTTTTGGAACATTCTATCACATTGATTTGAAGTTGTGCGGTTTTTAAAAATAATGGAACTTATCCCTCAGTTTTCTATGTAATTCAAGCCTCTTTTATACGATTTGTTTATATGCGACTCCTCTTAGAACGTATCTATCGCATAAAAACAAGTGTATACAATTGTTATACAGAAATATTTTCATGTATAGAATATAATAAAGATGTACGATATAATTAATATACTAAGCATTAAGAAGAGCTCGATATATTAGTAGAAAGAACAAGATCTTGGATAGTGAGAGGTATTTGGTTCATGTCTAGAATGCTGTATTTATAATAAATTTGATTTATAAAAATTGATGGTTATTAAACTTTTTGAGAATATTTGACAATCAATGATCGATTGTTTAAAAGAAAAAAAACGATTGTGCAATTCCTTATATATTTAATGATATGATTTAATCAATAATGTCAATATGATAGCCATTTCAATTTTGATTCGATATAAACCGCGTACAAATATTTAAATAAGCTTTCAAAGCTCATTCAGTGGACATCGGCATCAAAAGCTTACGTAAACAAAGAGCGCTTTTGAATGCCACTCATTATGGAAATAGATTTAATAACTCTTCAAAGCACTGCATAAATGAATGTTCAGCAGCGGAATAGGCACAATTCCTCATCATAATATCCAGGGGTTGAATGAAAAAAATGTATTATGTAATACATATCCGGGAGCAGAATGAGAAAGGACGAGTCAAATGGAGAAGTTTCTTTCGATCAAATAAATTTATGACCCCGTTTTCAAAATAAATTCAAACTTTTTCACGCTCCACGTATCACCTTAACTGGCTGGTGGGAAAGGACTGCGATCTTTCCACCTTCCACCCCTTTTACCCTATCAGCCCTTCGCTTCCTCGTGCGGTCCGCGTTCCCGCTGGCTCCCACCGGGGTCTATGGGTGGTCGCAGGAAGAGGTTCATAACATATCAATATCGTCGTCCTAATCTTAAATCTTATTGACTTTTCCTGCTGGAGTTGCCGCCCGAAATAGAATTTGTCTACGGAGTCGTTTGTAACGACAACAAGGGGGGGCTAGGCCAAAACAATAAAATATATCCCGATAAGAAATCTTAATCTGGCGAAAAAAACATATTCGACGCGGAAATAAAACTGTCTTATTCACAGCGTCTATTTTTAGGAAAACGTCGGACAGAAACCGTAGTCATTAATATTTAACGGCTATGAATGAGTGCGGCGCTTCCCAAATTGTAGAACTGCTATAAACAATGCTGAAAATGGTCAAGTTAGGAACATCTGAAAACCTATTAGTAAACAAGACAAATATATCACACACTGAAAAACTTTGCAGCAACACCGATATATAATGCTCACATTCTACCATATACCATGTGTAATTTCTGAACGCTTTGGGCTACATAAAACAGAACCTCTTCCTGCGTGCGAGCTTCGTACAAGAAAAAATCAAAAATACATCATTCAAATTCAATGTTTTGAATATGATATTTTCAATTGATCATCTTGTTTTAGGTTTAATCTGATTCTTAGATTTTTAAATTTAAAAAGTATCATAAATACTAAGTTGATTGATAAAATCACGCAGGACAGAGTCTTATTAATCGTATTAATAATGAATCCTAAGTATTCCTATTTAAATAATTCTGATTTATCTATAATATATGGCAATGGGAAATGAATGTCTACTCTGAAGATCGCCTACATTAGATAACGGATTTGGCACTTTAAAAAGAAAATAAACATACCAGAAATGATTAGTTTCTTCAAAAATTTATCAGCATTGAATATGCCTTATATTTTGCTTTTTGGCACTAAGGCTAAGTGTTTCAAGTCCTTGATCTACTTGGTGATAATGCAGTAAATGCAAACATGCTAGAAGCTTTTCGTTCCACTAACCTTCTTGAGCAGTATGATAAAAGCACAATGCAATTATACTAATGGTTTAAATTAATTTTATCAGAACTGAAACGAAAATCGAAATGAAAAACATAATGGTTCGAACCCCATAGATTTTACAATATATTCGACTTTGGTGCCAGTAAAATGAATTATCTTAAATAAAGTAAATTTAAAAATATGAAGCTGGGTGTCAATATGATCATGCTGGTCTTTATTGAGGGCTTACTTTAACATCAATATCAAATAATGCCTCGTAGTAATGCCATAATTTTTTACTGTAATACAATGAAAAAATATCAGTATAAAATTGGTTTTCATCTGAAACTTATGAGTTTAGTAAAAACTCGAACTTATTTCCTCCCAAAGACCCATATCCTATACATATTTACATTACATATTAGATGTATCGATAAGCCCTTGCCGATTTTCATAGACGTCTGTTTAAGCTCAGTTTGTATCCAGACACGGCGAAGACAACATCTCCGTAAGTATTTTTTTAAGAACCTTTTATTCAGTAATATTAACGACTATATTACTGAATAATTTCCACACCGAAAATTAAAAAAAAAAGTCTTTCGTTGTTTAACAATCGGCAAGGATTTTTCGATACATCTAATATATGTTATCTCTGGTATATGTTTTCATAGCAACTTGGCTCTTCTCATTTGATAAATTCTCGACCCCTGATTTAGAGCAACGAGTTGCCATAACATTACTGGGACTTGTTTAGGTCATGAACACTTTTTGCTCATACTTTTAGACCAGTGTATGAAATTAATCTACAAATTTTGACGTAAAACGCATTAAAATATGGACGAAATGCCAATACTTGAATATGAACTAAAATTATCAAGTGTTTTAAATGAGTAGATTGGGAATCTGTTGAGTATTTTTATTTTAGTCTTTAAAATAAAATTATTGGCAATTGCATTCATATACTTTATAAATCACTGATTACTTTTACGGAGGCGTCAAAGCAATTGCAAACTCGTTTATATTGGAATAAAAATAAATTCATAAATATGCATCTCGAATATTGGATGTATTAATTTGATAGATGGTCGACAGGATTAGGGGATAATTAAGAGATTTATCGGCATGATCACATAAGAAAGTGATCGCGTGCGGATAATTGTGTTTCTATTCCGCCATACGGAGGATTGCAAATCATTCTCTTCTACAGGAATGAATGTAAAATAAAATCAAGTCAGATATCGAAATTTATGACGGTAATAAATACATATGTGAACCAATTTTCCACGGTGTCAAAACATACTAGTAGAACAAACAAAAAACCAATAAGTTATAGGTGCGTGGGATTAAAGACAATCCTCGTAGGTGGTGGAGATGGATAGACACGCGAATAAGCTCTTTTTAGCTTTCCTAAGCTAAATTTTGTGATATATCGCCACGTATACAAAGGGTCAACTAACGGCTGCATTGACGTTTTGTTCCATTTGTAAATGCCATATAAAATGCGCAAAGAAACAATCCCGAATGGACTTTGCATGCACATGAATCACTCGGCTTTGATTTCGAATATATTTATTCAGATGGAGGGTGGCTACAACCCTATAGCGGGATCTAATCGGCTGATAAATCCCGACAATCCTGTTGAGTTGTTCATCCTCTTCAATCCGGACGGCGACCGCGTCATTTACACAACAGACGAATTCATTTAAAACGACAGAATATAAACTAGATTCAATGAATTTTGGCATCGCAATTTGGCTAAGCTTCTTTGAGCGCCCCAATAATGTCACAGCTGAGCTTTGTCGGCGAACTTTACCTAATTTCGTCCCTTTTTTCCCTATGACGATATCAAATATTGTGGTCTGGTATGCTGTAATTTTTATTTGGAAACTTCTCGGCGAACTTTTGTTGCCGAGGCCATATGTTTTGTACGGTCATGGTCTGTACTTTTAAAGTTGTGCAAAAACAAAAACTGCCAGTTTTCCCCTTAGGATTGATCCCTTTTGTTGTTATACCTTATTGACAACTAATATACACGTGTAATTCATCTAAACCCTGTGTCATACAATCGTTCAAAATACTTCATTTAATATTTATATATGTAACTTTTTTTTAAATAAAATATGTATTAAACATAATTGAATACAACCTAAATTTATCAGCATGAATGATATTCTGGCAATTGATCAGTCTTACCTGAAACAATAAAAATATGCACATTAGATTGGGCATAAAAATAAATACGTTTAAATATAATCTAAATCAGCAACATTTTGTAGGGTGTTAGAAAGTTAAGGAGTGCATGTGTTCGTTAGGGGCGTTAATATTTTCGGCATTCGAAGTAGTTCAATAGAATCGTAGTGTCTGATGATAATCAATAATCTAATCAAACTTTTGCCAAAAATCCAATACACGAGTAAAATGCAATAATGAAGCTTTTTAAATTGCAAGATTATCTTAAAAAAAGACGCTTTTTCAAAAGGAAAATTGATATATACAAAAATATAAAATATTAAGTTATAATATCTTATACCATAATAATGTCCAGAGTCTAATCAAATGTGTGTATAATGGGTATGTTAGAACAATTTCGATGTTCGAAAGTATTAATATTGATCGTATTAATCCAAGTTTAACCTGATTTGTGAAAAAGTAAGAACATGATTAAGAAAGTGAATGATTGATGAAAATTGCTAGAAAAATCTCCCGTGGAGATCGCCTGCATTTGAAAACGAATCTTGCAATTTAGAAGACGTACAGACTTTAATCATTTTTACATTTAAAGCATTTAAGAGCATTTGTTCGTAGCTTTTTTAACTCGATGAAGTAGTTTTCTATTACATTTAACTATTGCAACATATAGATTTAAATTAGATTAATATTTATCTTTCAGTTTTGTGCATATGCTACCAACAATAACTTATTAATAATTATTATAATTATTAATTAAATTATTGCATTAGGTATTTTTGGTATTGATTGTTATAATTTATTTGAACGATTGCTTGATTAATTTATCTAGTATTCTTCCAAAACATATTATTATAAGTAAGTAAATAATCTTTAGCTTTTCTAGGTACAGAATTTTTAAAAACGTTTGAGATCGTTTTCTTGCTGGAATGTGAAATTTTGCCCTAATTATTTACGTTCTTATATGATTTTCTGTATTTTTTTATTACGCCCTCAGTCTTTTTATTTCAAAAACAACCCCACATTATAACTAAGTAGTGAACATACTTCTATGTAATACGTTTTGATTTTGTTCGACGAACAAAAATTCTTCTCTTTGATCAATAAAATTTAAATTTGGATTCATCCGCCTATAAAATAATTTCCAAGCATTAGTTGACCATTTTTAAATGTTTTTATACCTAAAGTTAATTAACTTTTTAAGTTAGTTAATTAATAAAATTAATTAACCTTTGCAATCCATAATAGATTTTGGGCGGTCCGGTATTTTCCTGTACATCAAAGTCCCACTCTTTCTGTGACTTCTAATGTCTTTATCATTTTTTTAGCAAATAATCTAACTGAAAAGCCTTCATATTGTAGTGTAATGATAAAAGTATGAATAACATTACTTAATGTGGCTGATTTTACTGTTTAATTTTTTTTTAATAATGTAAAATAATTGTGTTTTAATCTTCTAAAGGCAGTTGCAACGTGATTTATTTGTTTTCATAACAAGCTTTCATTAAGCATAGTGTTGAAATATGATGTAATATATCAATTTAAATGGTGTGAGCATTAATCGCATACGAAATTAATTGCGATTAAATTCATCGAACACCGTCCTCAGGATGTCAGATGTCCGCGCATAGACACTCCGCCAAGGGGTTAAATCCCTCTGAAGGGCTCCCTCGTCTCCTAAGATCGATCCGTCGATGATCTGAAGAGATTGTTGGGTATGTGTGAATGTAAAGTGGAACGTAGTATAGCAGGGGAGCCCGGCGCACGTGGCCGGGCCGCGGGCCGCGGGTCGATACAGGGGCCGGGCCCGTGGGGGCTCTCCGGGGCCGGGGGCCACTCTGACGTCATCCCCGCCACACCTACGTCATCGCTGATCTAGAAACTTTTACACACCGGCGCGGACACACAAAAACACCATAGGGAGATTAGCTCCGTGTCTGCAGTGGGATGCTGTACTGCCACATTCCACATATACCACGCCAAATAGATTTTATTTTCCAATACAGTATATTTTCAGGATAAACATTGCTTCTGGCATTCTTTAAAATATCCTTCAAAATATTCACTGAGATGACACGAGGAATCACATAGAGATCAGGTGATCAATACGTCTGGGATCACGATGAATAAAATCAAACGCAGGGTAAAATAGGGGTGGAATGCGTTCAGGAGATTGAGCAACGTAATTAAATCACAAATGTCACTCTTTGAAGTATTTAATCAGCATATATTTTATGCAATAGTGATGAATTAATTTTCATATGTATCAAAATTTATAAAAGCACATATTGAATCTTAACTTTTACGTATGTTATTTATGCTTCTGTGGGAATACTTGGGAAAAAATAATATAAACCACATCGCTTGTCTTGTACGTATACGTAGCATAAAGCAGGCATTAGAGCAGTAACAAGCCTATTTTATTATATATTACACAACACACAGCTACATATATTAGCTAATAAATTCTGCTAGAATCTACTTTTTTATAAGAGCTAAGAAGTTTTACTTTTTACAAATTTAAAATCGATAATAAAATAGGTAGGTTATATATGAGCTTTCGGTTAATATACTCCGATGACACATACCCTGTGCCATGTTTTCATAAATTCATAAAAAATCCAGACCCATTGTATTATTATTAACACAGAGAAATTCAATATGTGCATGCTACAGTCGAATAAAAACTGCTCACATTTTGGCATTGACTGACGATGAAAACCCTTGAATTACAGAGGTAAGCCCTGGGCGAATAAAACAATGACGACAATAAAATTTTGGATAAGCATCAGAAAAGCAATACGAAAATACAGCCCCGCGATTATGTAATGTACCCGTTAGTGAAAGCATTTCATTGCTGGGATTTAACGGGTTAAATACAAACACATTTTTATCCCGGAATAATTCAACAATTCAACAAAAAATAAGATTGTAAAAGAATAATAGCCCTTAAGATGGAGCCCTTGTTTATTGACTCATTAAAATTAAAAGACGCAAATCCTCGTTGATGCGATTGGATGTGATTAAAAAAATGGTTTGCGAAAATTGGATTAAATTCTGAATGCTGTTAGATTTGAATTATATTTTTTCATGGTTCGATATAACAAAATCGATATAATTTTTAAGCATCCGAGGAATCCTTGTATCTTCCGATGAATCACAACTTTTGCGCGACACGATTGAAATAATAAAAAGAAAACATTTTAAAATGTTATCAAAATTAGCAGCCCCCGAGCCGTTTTCACGGACGACGACCGTTCTGCTTTGAATTCCGCCATCGGAAAAGCTAAACAAGCCCTTGAGGAGGGTGAGAAAATCGTTCGGAAAAGGAAGGCATAAAAATTCTGAAACGTAATACGGAAAATTGCCCGTTGCTTTAAGAAGAAATGCTCCTTATAAATGCGTGATGCAACATAAAAGTAATATCCGTTTCAGGAATCGAGTCGCGGCCCATTAGGGCGCGCGAGAAACCTTCAGCATCTGCCTCGCTACAAATATTATATAGAAAAACTCTATTTATTATATTTCATACTGAATTATTCGAGAAGCGTCCTTATGACGCACTCGTTTAACCCATTAAATGTCCAAGAACATCATTTATAGTGCGTTTACTATTGGAAAAACAGCTATGAAAAACATTTAAATGCGATTCCTCTTGTATGCAAAAAGTGCGATTATCTTATGATAGTGTATATGTTAACAATGACTTTGAGAAATAATGGAAATTAGGACTAATTGTACAAACAGGAATACAGCAAGTGACATATCATATAAACCCTATTTTATTAACTTATATATAGAAATTTAACACTTTTTTTTTAACCAAAAACGGTTCCAAATAAAATTAGCTCTTTAAGTAAATAAGTGGCGTAACCATATGGTTACACCCGTCTTTACTGATGCTATTAGAGCTTTTTTAAAGTGGCAAATTGTACTCATTTTCATGAGAAATTGCTCCTTATCTCTCATGAGAAAACTCTCTTATTTCTATATAAATATCGTTAATATATAATGCATTTTATTTCTTTTTATTTTATAAAGATATATCGAGATATATTGGATAATTATTTTTTTTATTTCTGCGAATTCTTTTTCGCGGACCCCATTTTGAAAAATTTTTTTTGACTGACCCCATCCCAAAAATTTTAAGTTATTCTTGAGACTTAATCTTTCAAACAAGCAAACATTTCTTGGTTAAATACTGGTCAAAATAGATCTTCTTATAATGTTTTCTGTAAATAACTCCACGAAAATATCTTGTTCAAGTTTTGATGAATGTTTTTTTTATATCTTCATGGACCCCCGGTAAAGGCTTCGTGAAACCCAGTTTAAAAACTGTGTCCTAAAACATGATGATTGCGTATGCGAAAATTGATTGATAGCAAGGAATAAAAATAATGAGTAATAAAAAGGGACCATCTAAAAATAGAACTACACTCAAACCTCTTTTTATGCGACTTTTTTTTTGGTGCAATTTCGAAGTTATGCGGTTTTTTTAAAGCAATTTTTTATTTCATAAAGAGTACGTATCGACTTATTTTGGATAAAAAATGCATCTACTATCGTTGAATTACTACCATGCCCTTTATTTTGGTTTAGATTTTTAAAAAAAATGACTTTTTTGCACTTTTCCAATGTTTCGAATTTTAAAAATACATTCTCCAAAGGACATACTTACGTACTTATAGATATTTTAGTGACACAGGAACTTGACCATAATGAAATCTTTAAACGCGTTTTTCTCGAAACTACTTTTTTCAACACTTCAAACTGGGTACAAATCTTTTATATATAAATCTCTATTATTCCTACCAGATTTATGTCAAAAAAATTTTTGTTAGCTATTTAAAAAAAAGTGAAACTGTGACTAAATAAAGCCAAAAAATGACTTGACTGAATTTTTTTAAACAGTCACCATTTTTTGATTTTTTTTTTTAGTTAAGGAATATAGTGACATCTTCACCAATTATGAATTATATTGTTGGAAAGAGAAAATCCACACAAAACAATGATGACATTGACACTTGTTTTCCTGTTTTTTTTATTAACTTTTTTTATGCGATTTTGGATATATTTTATATAGCTGTTTCAAAGTTATGTGGTTTTTAAAATCCATGGAATGCATCTTCGCTTTTAACATGTAAGTCATAGCTTTTTTTGTGCGATTTTCCGCGGAAAGCATCTACCGCACAAAAAAAGATAGTATACCTTTAATCAATTATTTTTATCAATTTTTACCTATGTAATTGCTTTAAAATAATGGACATTTTATAGAAAGAGATTTCTATAAATAAATAATAAATTCATAAGCCCTATGTGGAAGCAGAAATGGAAAATAATACGTTAACTAACGATTCATCAGCAATTAAAGAGAGGTAATTTGACAATATTATTCATGTAGAACACTTATGTTAAATGTTTATATTATACTAGTAAATAAGTTTTTAATACAAATAAAAAATCAAAAATGAATCATCCGGAGCTAAATCGAAATCCAGAAAAACCGTTATTTTTACCGGAACGAAAACCGATATGAAAAATACAACGGTTCAAAGCCCTGATTAAAATTGCCTCCTGCCTATATTAACATTTGGTCCTTTAAAAATATGAATATCCAATTTTATAATGTAATAAGGGATGTGGATATAAAATGCAAATAACTTATAAAATTTAAAAAACGATCATATATGAAGGCCAGTTTTCGCATTAGGTATACGTTTATAATGGTGGATTCTTTGCATTAGAGGGAGCATTGAAATACAACGAATAATAGAGATGTATTTGAAGCAGAAAAATAAAATCCTAAGATAGGAAGATGGATGAGGTAGGTCAGAAGAATTATAGGATTGATAAGAATGAATATTGTCCGGAATATCACAAGCGGAATATACTTCAATGGGAATTTTTCCTAAACGAAAATAAAAAAAAGTACTGGAATCGTTCATATCAAACGTCTCTGGAATACTTTCAGCAAATATATCTTGGCAGTTCAATTGGAAGGGAAAACGTTCGACCGTGGACATACTATGACCCACGGCCGGGATCAAGTTTTTTTTTTAATATTTCGCTTTGATCTATGATTTTTTTCGTTTCGTATAATTGCATAAGTATGATGATGGATTTGCGCGGCGTAATTTTTGTGTTAAGTTGTTGTCGGCTCATCGAAGACCTCATTTAGTATGCACGCTCGTATAATGTAATCAATTCTGAGCAGTACTCATTAATAGCAGATTATGCATAATGAAGAAATGTTTAGAGTGTCTATTAGACCCTCAAGCGTTAATAATTTTGGGATGTTTGCTTGCAACATTATTTTGCAGGTCGTATAAGGGCGGATTAGGCAGCAGCCAGGTCGGTTGCGCCACGATGTCAATTCGGTAGGGCCGCACCACAGAGAGTACACTATAACGGAGTAAATATACATAAATAGAACATAATATCGAGAAGGGGTGAAATAGGGGTGGTTGTCAGCGCGGGGGTCTAAATGGCGAACTGTAAGCCTTTCGCCTCCCCCCTCGCCACATCGGGTTATTGCTGACTGGGGGATAAATATGTAACTAAGAAGGAAAAATGGTCGACACATTTTTTCTTTGTTTTCCAGTTCGGATTCTTTCGATGCGATAGAATGAAGGAAATTTGATTAACTCATTACGTAAACGTTTACTAGCTATACTGAGGTGTATTTTACAAACGTATATTAAATATTTCCTTATTTAATTTTGTCCCATACGTGGACGTTGCACGGCCGTGGATAAATGTCGAAATATATCAAATATCATTAAAAGGTCGCTGAAAGGTTATATAATTAATATGAAGCTAATTTAGCGAAGGATCGATCAGCATAATGCCATAAATAATCTACCACGTATAAAATGCATTTGCTGCGAATCTTGGACGACCACCTCGACGTTAATGCAGGATGAAATAATCTATGCTGGATGAAAATTTACATTTGAACAAACCAGATATTTGATTAAAATATACAGATTTGCCATAATAAAGTATAGTGTTTCATGCAGCTTGCAATACATATCGTATTCAATGCTATAATCGAAGTCGGAGGTGGCGATGTCGAATAATAGCTATTAAAAACTAATTGAAATTTATCATATTGTGGCATCAAAAACTGTATGCAATCAATTATGATTATAGTGTGAAAATTTGATTCGATTTAAACACATAAACAACCGGTGTGTGTACACAATTTCATATCAAGAAACGACAGCTGTCAAAGTGTTCATATCGTATCATTAATTTGAAATTTTGTAATTTTAGCGTACTTATCCTTGATGAAAAACAATATCAACACCCACGTCACGAAAAGGGTCAACAAATGCTAAAAAAACATACTTATTTATTATTTTTTAATTTTTTTAAAGCCATATATAAGATATTTTATATTTGGAATTATACTGATTTCATATCTATTAAAATAAAGTATTTTTAATTGAAAGTCTAAGGAATCAAACCCAAATCTAATAAAATTGAAAACCATTCTAATGACTCTCTCCAGTAGGAAAAAAATCAATGTATTGAAGTAGTAAAAATATTTAAGTCATAAAATAAAAATATATTATTAAAAAAACATCTTGAATAGATTTATTAACTCAGTAGAGCTTAAATCTATTCTATATCGATTAGGTTTTATGTTTGACTAATGCTACCCTTTGTATCAATTGTTTTGTACAGTAAGCGGAATAAATAACATCAAATAAATCAAATTTACATTATTGTATTAACCAAATCTCTAATTTATAAACATATCTAAATTATTTGGGAAATTTGCATTGCAAATATTAACACTATTGATATTGCATAACAAGTGTATTTTGTTTGTACAAGTTTGGAATCACAGAGATTGGAATTAAATGCACGTTGTTGGACTTATTTTTCATTTAAATTATGTAAACTGGTTAAAAAAATCATATGGTATTTTCATTGAAATATCTTCTTACGGTATTCTTTGGAACAATTTAATCAAACAATCACTTGATAAATCCTTCCGGTTTTCTTTGACGTTATTTCCATATATTACAAAATCGTTACAAAAATTTGAAATATGTCTGGGATCATTATCTTGTCGAAATGTGAACATTCGCCCTAATATTCGAAAACCTGAAGGTATTGCATTTTATTGAAGCATTTTCAAGCAACCTTCTTTATTTAGCGTTCCGTGGATTTTTATTAAATTCCCGGTCTTTTCACCTACAAAACAACGAAGCACGTTCCGATTTTATTCAGCGAACAAAAATTCTTCTCTTTGAGCCAAAAATTACAAATTTGGATTCGTCCGCCCATAAGACATTTTCCAATCAGCAATTGCCCAATGTTTTGTGTTGCACTCAAAGCAGTCTAATCTGTGTATTCATTATGTTTAATTGTGGGTTTCTTCAGCACTACACGTCTATATGAATTCATATTAGGTGATCTGGTTTCGTTTAATTTTGTAGGACGACGGATGAGAATAAAATTCTTTAGATAACAATAAAATGAAATTCGTTGAAAATTTTGGGAGGTTCAGTCTTTTCTGTTGTTTAAATCTTTTATATCTTTAGTTTTATTATAGGAGATGTTTCTAAAAATATTTTAAGCAAAATTATCGTTTTATTGCACTCATATATCTCTAACTGTAGGTGTGCGAAATTAAAGTTGCTCGAAGTCAGCTCGAAGTTGCTCGAAGTCAAGTTTAGCTCGATAGTTTGTCGTGTGTATTGAATTTTCGAAGCAAAAATGTCAAAATATCTTAATAAAGGTACGAAAGGTTGACAAGTTCGAGGAATTTAAAAAAAGGCAATATCGTGGGAACCAGATTGGGGTTAAAAGCTGGTGCAAATGGCAAAAAACCATTGCTTTAAAAAATATCCAAAGCTTGAAGATCTGATTCCATTTCTTGGCCAAGAGATAAAACAGCATCTCTTACCAATTTATAAAGATTTATCAAGGGATTGTTTACTTCAAAGATGCTTGGGTGGCCATATCTAAAATGCTAATGAATGTTTTAGCTCGACGGTTTGGCGACTGACTCCAAAGCACCTGCATTTTAGTGTAAAAATCATTGAAATATTAGCATACATTATTGCTGAGATATTTAATAACGACTATTGCTTTATTTTGAAGATGATGAATACATTAAATATAATTATTAGCACCTAATGTAAAGTCTTTGCTAAAATACCGATGAAGCGCGTGTAGCGAGGTAGAACCGTAAGAGTCTTTCTGCGACAAAAGCAGCTCAGTATAGCCACAAAAACAATAGTTAGTCGAAGATAATCAACTATTTGAGAAAGCTGAATATCTATTATATGCGCCTGGAATCATTGATTGATCATTAAGTCACTAAAATTGATAGTTTTATCGCATTGAAACATTAAACGAGATTATCTCGAAACTGCATTTTCAAAGGGTTCGCCAGTTGTAGCTTAAAAAGTCGTTGATCGATCTGGCTGAAATTTGAGACGTTTCTCACTATAATATTATCTAGTCAACTAAGCTAAAGTTTTAAGGTTTTCGCGCAAATAAATAATTATTTTGGGGTAAAAAATACGAAATTTCAACTAAAAATGGAATGCAACTAATGGAATACTTTATAACTCCGCCTTTTTTTAAAAAAAATAAAAAAATAAATTAGCACTTTAAGGTTGTAGTAAAATAATGCCTAAAATTTAAAATGATACGATTATTTTATCACCATTAAAAAAAATCAAAATGCTAGACGTTTTGTAGCTTATTGTCGGTAGTCAATGTTGTTTTACATTGGTGAATGGTTTTTCTTTCATTTTTTTAACGGGGAGGATTTCAACCCTTATATAAAATACCATGAACCAACTCACTGTGCCGAAACTTGCTCGAATTTTAGCTCAATAGGTTGTTTTAATTGAATCGGTCAATGAGAAAAATTATTTTCGCCTTCGCAGAATCCGCTCTTTCCTTCATGGGGTCGCGCATTTTTCACGGTGAATAGTCTTTTTAAAAATACAACAAAACCATCAGCACCCGAACAAAGGATATTATAAGAACCCCTCGAAAGTTTTTGTCGAGGGTGTACTTGTGAAGTTTGGAAATCGGTTAGCCATGTTTAAAGGTTTTTCCTTTGTTTTTACAGCTCAGTACTGTCGCGCTCTGTTTCACGGCAAATTTATTGTGTTGATAAATCAAAACTTGCTTAAACGGCCGGAGGTGGTGCTCCGCCGGGGGTAATTAGTTTTTCTAGATGAAAATTAACGGAGGAAAAAACCCCACTGTCGGGATTAAATGAAAATAATGAAAAACGTTCAATTTCAATTGCCGGCGGAAAATGTGTGACGCACTGGGGTCAGTGGGACCCCGACCGGATGCCATGTTCCTGCAAAATATTTCATAACCCCACTTTCGGAATATATTTTCAGTTTTCAGCATTTGGGCAATCCATAAATTATTAATACGCTGGGAAAAAATATATTTCCATTTTTAAGTTCAATGGCTTCTAGGCGTGATATGCAACCCCTGTGCTATTGTCAAAAGCAATTACATTCAAAAAAACAGAATTTGCATACGAAAGTATAGAAAGTGATGTGTCTGGAACGAAACGCCCTGGCACTATGAGGTACAACGCCGCGAACAACAAACTATCTCGGCTATCACTTTTAGAGCACTTTGAGGCTCTATTATTATTGGTGGCAGATTTACTGTGCTTGAATAAGTTTTGTCAATACCATGATTAACTATGGCAATTTATTATTATTTTCTTTTGTCCACGCTAAAGTCCAAAATATCGTGAAAGGGTTGACGAACTCAACTCCTGCTGGATCCTCTTATTATTAATAGTTCCCATTAATAAAGCAGTCTATAAGTCTTAGCAATCGCGTATTATTGAATGCAAATTTGATAAGCTAAAAATTATTAGCTTATAAATCAGCTTACGCACTTGTGCGTCTTTATCAAGGTGATTCATTGGATATATGATTAAAGAAAAACACATAATCCACACAATAATTTGTACATGGATTGCTTAAATCATTGTGTGAGATCGAAATAATATTAAAAATATCTTTTGAGAGTGCATGTATTATAAATCGCAAAAAGGCTTTTATATCAAACGATATAATCGCATTAACGTCAACACATTGGAGAATTGCAGATTATGCGAAAATACAAATATACAATGCAAACAGTGCGAATAAATATTTCGCCTGCTTTCAAGCCATCACATGCGTTATATATTGATTAATAAAAAATATAAATGTGTACACTAAAAAAGCTTGCTTGGCGCCGGGGCATTAACGACCCCCGCGCGGGGCGCACGTAGAATAAACACATAGAAACGTTGACAAATCCTCCAATTTTATACGCTTATAATCCTCAATCGCATCGCGCCATAAATAACTATGATAAACTCCGTTCGATATTTTATATCGTTCATTAAAAATGGTTGAAACGGTCATAAAATGACCCCGGGAATACATCAAATAAAACGATTGCGTGATACAGCTCCGAGAAAACCCCCGAAAAGTGAGCTTTTGGGAATTGGAGCTTGTATCGTGACATCTCCCCCATACGCTTCCTGCTATGTACTCAGTCACTTCGCGTCCCCCATTCACCATCATCACCAGATTTGCTACTTTGTGACTTTGGTTCTCAAAGCCCCGTTAAATAATCGCAGGCTTTCGACGACGAACGATTTTTGCTATTTTATAAAATTCGATTTGGATCGCTTAAAAATGCTTCAACATTTTTAATTTTTTTTTTGGTCCAGTTGGCGACACTTTTATATCGTTATATTGATTCAAAAATTCATACAAATTGAATGCATATCATCATTATATCGTTCTTCTATAGCAACATTGTTCACGGAAGTCCAAGGTATATTGTGGTTCTTCAACAGTTAACAATGCGATATTTGCGCTCAAAATTAATAAGCAAGCATGAAAAAAATGGTCTCTTCGGGACCAAATCTCATACGCCGAAGCCATTAAATCCAATCGGGAAGTCATGGACATGTACAATAAAGCGTCAAACGTCAGCTTTGCTCTTCGCCGTCATCTTCAGGCTTGGGCAAGACATTTAGCACGGATATCACTACACAAGGTCCTTCAAGCCATCTTAGATTCAGATCCGGGTATGAGGATACCCGTCAGAGAAGACCTCATCTACGTTGGGACCATCAAATTGACAAGGATGTCAAACATCAGAGTCTGGACAATAGAAGAGAGCGTGATAGACGTAAATGGCGAAGCTTATAAAGCTGTGTAATCCACACAAGTAAAGCAATGTATGATATGCTTTGTCGACGATCTAAGATTGTATCCTTAACACTTATCGTGCGGAGCGCGGTCAAATGACCGATTTCAAAATTTAATTTTAAATTGTACATTTATTCTTTTTCCTTTTGTTGATCTAAGTTAATCTAAAGTCTTTTTTGTTATTTTTTAGCTTTTCTTTACTGAGACAATTATTTTCTAAATATAATATATTTTTCTAAATTTCTCTACCTGAGACCTAAGAACGCCTTTCTCACAATTTTATGTGCACATGATGTTTATCAATCAACTGATTTAGCTATTTCACATATATGGAATATCAATGAAGACTGGCTTTCTTTGAGCACTTTTACAAATGTTTTTTCCGATTCGGTAAAAAAAACACAGCGAATCCAACATCTAAAAACCAACAAAACTTTAGATTCTGAACTTCTGAAATTCTGATTCTGATCTGATTGTCTTTCCGAAAAATAGTCGGAAATTTTTTGTAAAACTTTCAAATCATATTCCTTAATAGTTTTACTAATAATTTATGAAAAAAAATGTTTTTTCGAACCGTCTAATGTTGTTTTCCCCCTTAACTGATACGTTCAAAATACGTATGCACAAAAACCGCTTACAAAAACCATGTAAGCGGTCAATTAATTACTCAAGATATGGTTAGGTAGATTTGAAATACCGACATAACTAGTGTTAAAAAAATACATTAGTCTTTGATTGATCTGAAAATGATCTGCTTACTCTTAAAAGCGAACATAGAGTTAAACAACCATATAGTGCTATATAACTAGAAGTATCAACGAAGGATATTTTAATACAAAATATCTCAATTAGGAATTGGAAAACTTGTGAATACGTTTATATAAAAGTACACACTCTTTTTGTACGACTTTTTGTTGTGCGATTTCGAAGTTATGCGGTTTTTTTCAAAGCATTTTTTATTTCATAAAAAGTACGTATCGAGATATTTTGGTTAAAATAGGCAATAAATCATCAACACTAACCGAAATTTGGAAAAAAATTATAATTTGGGACTGTGTAAATCATATTTCATTTGCTATCGCTGAATTACGACCACGCCCTTTATTGTGGTTTAGATTTTTGAATATTTGACATCTTTACTAATTATGAATTATATTTTTGGAAAGAGAAAATCTACACAATACAATAATGACATTGACACTGGGTATATTATTTCTTTCGAAAAATAGAGCGATTTTTAGTCATATTGAAAATCGCAACGAAAATTATAATAAAGCGATGATAGTTTGTAATTAAAATAATTAGTATTTCCCTAATGAATGTCTGGAATTTGAAATTCCAGATGTCAGACATCCTTAAAATTTTACCAATGATGCAAGACATGTTATTTTTAATTGCCTTAATGTTTTCCTGTTTTTTTAATGCGATTTTGAATACATTTTATATAGCTGTTTCAAAGTTATGCGGTTTTTATCCATGGAACGCATCTTCACTTTTTCTATGTAAGTCCATAGTTTTTTTTTGTACGATTTTCTGCGAAACGCATCTATACGCATAGTATATGTATAGGATGAACAAAATTATTTGAATAAAAGTCTTTTAGCTCAGTAAATAGAGCAATCATCCCGACGATGATAGGTCATTATTCTGAGAAAATCATGTATTTTGTCCGATGATATAATCTGTTCTTATAATTTACATTTGAGTAATATGCGATTTGTTACCTAAAATTAATATTCGAGGGGTGATCTTTAACATTTGGTCGCACGTTTGCTTATGCCTGACACACGTCGCGTAGGCGCCCTTGTTTGTCGTTTCATTTTAATAGTTTAGAATTTTTTTCAGACGTGGGCTTAAGCTGGTTGTTCCAGAATTATTGCAGCATTTAATCCGGGTAATGTTCCCAAAAAATGAACAACGTGTGAATAATGCGTGCTAATAAAAAACGAAAGGATTTTCCGCTCATCCCGAATCCATCCAATTAACTTAAAACTCCGCGACCATCGCTAATCGCGAGCACGAAAGAGAATGTTAAAAAATAGCACGCAGTTTTATGTTGACAGTAAAAAAGTTGGGTTTTGATAAAATGACAATTCACTCAGGAAAAATAAAAATTTATCAGGAAAAAAACTCCCGATAGCCGAGTTATTTTCGTCTTCCATTACGCGTCATGCAAGGTAGTAGCCGGTACATGGTAAAGTAATTATCCAGCAAAACAGTAACATATATTCATACACGTGTACACGTGTGTGCTCTGAAATAAAACACAACGAACACCAGCCAACGTAAACACGAACACAAATACAGCCCGAGACGTTAATGGGCTCATAATGAAGACATATTTGTATACGAGGCCGTGATGGTGGAAGAGGGTGCGATCGTTTTTGGAATAAAATGGTTATATCCTCGAATTATTTCCACCCCCGTAGGTGTGCGTGTATGTCAACACGTTTGGGTCAAAATTCAAGTAATGACGATATTTTTTGCTTAACCGGTTTCATGCGCGATATTGCTATTTATTGTGGAGCGACCCTGGAAATAATCTGAGCAACTGCAGCGACATTTCGACGAATGCTTCATCAAAATTGTAGCAAAATATAATTTAACAATATGAATCGATCCAAATTATGTTTCGCGGAACACAAACATTTTGCGGATTTATTCCGTCATGAATCTGTTCAAAAAACGGCTTTAAAATACGTTTTTTTAATATACAAAATCTGGAAGAAACAAACTTGCGGAAATATTACCTATTCCATAAGTAGATAAGTTTATGCTGTTTTAATAATTGAAATTGTGTTGAATTCGAATCGAAACTATTCGCAAATTATCCACATGGCATTAGGTCTATGGAGATATAAATTGTTTAAATTGCGTAAAAGTGATTCAAAAATCATCCATGATTTTCTCATTAAATACAGGAACTTAAACAAATAGAAGAAGTGGTAATTAGATTGACATATCCAGCAATGTTCAGGAAAACAGTAAAAATTCAACCATTTCAATCCAGATTATTTAAAAATTTTGCGATAAAATGGAAAGTGGATATGATGCACTTTTATTATATACCGAAATGAGATGCCTATTCACTATTATCTTCTATAAGACTTATATCTAAGAATTCTTAGAAGAAGATAAGAGAAAGAGGGAAGGGTTACGTATGATGAGACAAATACTGGGAGAGGCTCCTCAATAAAGTCTTGCACTAGGTCTCTCTTTCTTAAAAAAAAAATAGCAAATAATTATTCTGAAGAGAACAGCTTCCTATTTCTTTCTAATCATTTTGATTCACCTTTTGGCGCTATTTCTCAGTTTGATTGTAAATGGGTCAGGTAAGCCATCTTGATTGAAGCGTGGGGTGCATTTCAAAGAGGGTTGATCGTTCGAGAATCGCCGCCCGAAGTAATGTTACATTTATTAAATTCAAGCATAGATATGAAGTAATAGCATGAAAATATAGCATTATCAGGGTAAGAAAATAATGCTGCAGAAGCTATAGAATTAATAAAGAAGACTCAATCGCCCAAATTTTAGCATAGTTTATGCATAGAAATGTATCATCGTTCTTATTGGTGTGTCCCGAATTTACGCTTTAAAGATGATTTTTATTCGCTAAAATATTAAAACATACATCGTCATATAATATTAACGTTAAGTCGTTCGAAAATAAGCTCAATTCACAACATTTGACAAGCCATTTGATAAATTCAATGACTTGTAAAATGCGCTAACCCCTGCAAACAGAGCAATTTGTACGTACGTTAACCATCGCTAACCGAATGGGGTCATATTTAACCCACAATTTAATTATTTAACGATAACCCATCAAACACAAAAAATATGTATTTAAATATATTTTACTGTGCCATTATTATATGGTCGAATTTATTCCCGAGTAAATATTTTGGTAGTTTAATTTTGTTCCCCCAAGTTCAGAGTGGGAAATTTATGAGGTATCTTGTTATTCATGACCGTATTGAATATTTATAAATATAAATGATACGAAATCTAAAGAGAAATTAAAACATCATTCGGTAAGCCCCAGCAGAATAGGGACGAGCCCTCTAAGTTGCTAAGGGAACTTCCGAAAGCTCCAGCGTATAAGAAGATTAATTCATCCTGTCACAGAGACAATATTTTTCTTTTTGTTTATCTACCTTGGCGTCCAACCTACTCTCTCATATTATATTCTTCTTTTTCGCTACAAGATTTATTTGTGTTTGCTATGTATTATTGCGGCAACAGGAATGCGCCATATTGGCTCAATTATGGAGCATATTTATTCGGGATGGAACATTTCGCGATTAGCCGTATGGCAAACAGGATCGGGGCTCATAAAGGGCTGCAATTGTGAATGCATCGACAATTTTTGAAAAGCATGAGTGCTGCAATTACACAAAGTGCCATCGGATACAATAAGTTTCAGGACTGCAGATAAGCGTGCAGCATCCATTCTTCATTTCTTCCGATTGTTCGTGTGAAAGGAAAGCACTGAGGCGAACTAAAATAAAACATACCATTCTTGCGAATCACAGTGAAGGATTGTGGATTGTTGTTCTCCGGAAATGTGTATGAAAGATTTTTTTTCTATAACCATAATGCTTTATTTATATGCGAACATAAAGCGCATTGGTATAACAACGGGCCGAGTAAAAATATTAACGCTTTGAAGGCGGTTAGAGAGCATGTTTGTAAGAAAATATTTGAAATTCTACAGATTTACAGACAAACATTTGAGCTTTTACTATGTAAAATAATGACAAAAAATATTATCGCCATAATGAGCGTTACAACGTTGAAATGTTTGCAAAGCTTCAACTCGAGACGTGGTAAAATAAACTACAGCTCTTTCACGCCGGAGTCACGATATGCTGAAATACTTGTCATGTCATCTTGAAAGCCTGACTTTTATTTCTTTTAAATCACAATTTAAGCTCTATTTTATTATATATTATACTATTTTATCAATAATTTTGATAACATCAATTGATTAAAACATGCAAACATGGACCTTTCTTATCTTTGTTCTAATAAGGAGCAAATAAAGTCAAAAAATGTTAGTACAGATTTAAAAAAAGGCGAATAAGCAAGTGGAAAGGAAGGGCATGAAAAGAAAGAACTCTGTATGAAGCTTACTAATAAATTAATTAAAAAAATATCTAATTATTATGGCTTAGCTATCCGCCTACATCCTGATTCAATAAAAAATTGAGAAATGCTATTTGGGCCACATACTATCACAAAATTTCGACTGATGAAGCCTTTCAGCATTCACACTGGCCAGAAAGAGCAGATTCTTGATGCGAATTGTAAAAACATGCAACTACAAGATCGTTATATTTGTACAAGCAACCTCCCTCTCTCACTGAGGATGTTCAGCAAATCTTAGAGGCTATTTATGAAGAATTAACAGTCTGATTATCTATTAGAAAGATGCCTTGGCTCGTTTCAACGCGTGCATATAGTCTCTGGTACCGAAATATATTTTTAATGGCAAAAAATACTAGAAATCGCAATCATATAATGCAGCCTGAATTTTTAACAAAGCATTTAAAACTATTTTAAAAATAATGGATAAAAAGATTCATTGCGATTCGGGGAGACGTACAACGAAGAACGAATACGCTTTGTCAACCCCCAAAGCTCCGAATCTTCTAAATAAGTTAGAACAGTTCACAGATATTCAAAAAAGAAGAGGCTGAGGTAGCTGAAGATTTTTTTATGAAGCTGGAATCGATGATTAGTAATATAATATATTTCCCTTTTCAAAAGTCAATAAGTTCTTCTTTCTTGTTATTTATAGAAGAAAAGACTAAATATTGTAAATGATTGTGGAAAAATACACATTTGAAGCCTAGGAGCAAAAAAATGATCATAAGATTTAACAGTTTGAGCACAAAACAACAAAAGTTCAATTTCCGTTAAAAGTGCGGCGTAGCGATATATAGATGTCGAATTAAAATTAAAAAATATCTACTTGTCTGAGATCCTGTAAGCATTATAGTTAGTGATTTCAGATGGATTTAACTGTATCAATTATTTTTAAAATAAAAATCTTACAATGACCCTATTTAAAATGAATGTCCCTATTATATTATAATATAATAATGTCCCTATTGGATATTTGATTGAAAATGCATAAATCGTCATAATATACAAGATGGACCCCGCAGTGAATGTCCTAAAAAGGCTACAATACGATTAATGGTATTTATAAATGTTAAGATCATAAGAAGATCCAAATTGAATATTTTTTTATAGTTAAAGAATTATTTATGAAAAGACTGTCTATTGTATGAAATAAATATAGTGTTTTTTCGCCAATGAGGACAAATCCATTTTATATGCATACTTCATTTTCTGAATAGATTATGCATAGTAATTGATTATCAAATATAAATTATAAGTACTATGTAATTTTTGGATCAATCATCGAATATAAAATCAATTTTCGTTCGGATAATGCAACTTTAATTTCAATATCAAAAATCGCCAAATTTGAGTACGATTTTCTGGCTTATCTACATTATTCACCTTATTAAGCCCTATTTGATTTCTATCTATATCCAAACTTCAAAATATTCCTTGGTGGCAAGCCGTTTTCCTTAAATGATGAGCTAGAAGCGGCGATAAACGGCTATTTCAGACTGCTTGAGGAATCGCAATTTCAGGATGGGATAAAAGCACTGAAACACCGCCGGATGAAGTATATTGAAGTTCGTGGAGCTTATATTGAAAAATAAAAGTAGTTTCGAAAGGAAAAATATAGTTTTCCATTATCAGGTCGCGAACTTTTCAAATTACTTATGTAATTATTATTCAAAATGACGTCCGATTCTACATCGAATCCAAATGCTTTTAATAAAGATTATTGATTAAAAACCAGATAAATTTTATCAAGTATTTTGACATGCAAATTTGATTTTAAAGGTAAGCCACGTGGATGATCGATTAACAGCAATGATGATGAAAAACAACGTATGAAAATGGAATAATATTCATCGACTATTCTACGGTGCACAGGTGATAAATACATCATCGCAAAAAACTATTTGAAATTATGCAAGTAAAAGAATTTTATTGTCCCATAAATATTGAAATTTAACATCCTTATGAAGGATAGTCAGTTAATCTTCATATGCAATCAAATAAAACGATCATAGATACTTAGGCAAAGCAAATCTGACAAACCTCATCGGAAGTTTATATTTCCTATGAGGGAGCGGAAATCGTATATCAAAGACAATCATCCGCATTAAATTAATACGATGTCAAGCAAAATTAAGTGTTTGGCGTATTTATAGCGTTAAATATGATATTTTTAATACGAATATTGTACGCGATACAAAAGATCGCTTGGGGATGAAAGCTCGCTGCGCGCGAGCTTTTTTGCATTATGGCTTTAAATTAATCGATATACTCCCATAATGTTTTTTATTGCTAACATATTAAAGGCGGAAAGTTTTATATTGCATATTAAAATGCATAAGCGGAGTCACTTTATATGAAAATGCGGTTTCTATAAATTTTATTGCGAACGCTAAAGTTCGCTAGGTGAGATACCTAGTCAGATTGCAGGTGAGCCTTGTGCCATATCTGCAGAGCAACTGCAACGTAATAAAATACAGCTTCTTATGCGATCTCTGCTAAATCCCACTCTACAAATAATATTATAAATGCTCGCCTGGAAAAAATGTCTATATTAGAGTTGAAATATGCCATTGTTTCAATACGAAATGGGAGAAAATCGTATGGAAAAATTGGCTTTTAAACTGAAAAATCATTCCACGTCGCGTGAAGTTATTCGACAAATTTCCTCTGCCGGTGCTCAGAACTTTTGTTTTTTATACATTATAAAAAAACATCAAAAAGTTTAATACTTGTAAAAGTTGTCGGGAGTTGCGTGCAAAGTCACAATCAATTGTGAGGAAATTTCGGCGCTTTTTTTCATGGAAAATGAAGCCGAGCGAATTTCATCATTTATAGTAAGCCTCGTATGAATATTCTATGGAAATGTGAATTTAATCACACGTCACTATGAAATTACCGGGTGTTTCCATCTTAAATTGACCTTTGCAAATTATTATTTATTACGCATTGAAAAATATAATAACAGCGCGATTTTGATTTATTGTTTATGAGGGCTAATTTCCTCTTTGGGAATATTAAAAAACTCACTATTCTACTTTGGAAATATATCAAAATCTCTTTAACACTTATTTTTTTGTTATTTCATATATATCGATGTTTACGTGCTAATTTTTTGGATTCAAATCCTGTTTGTGGAAATAAAATCACTCTATCAGATGTTAATATATGAAATGAATAATAGAAGAACAAGTTAGCTAAATACATAATCCCTATGCATATATAAGCGAACTAAATAAGTAAAACATCTGCTTGTATAATATGAATATACAAAACACCTGCATTCTGGTATAAAAATCATTGAAATATTAACATACATTGCTGCTGGGATATTTAATAACGACTATAGCTTCATTTTTAAGATAATGAATACATTAAATATAATTATTGGCGCCTACTGTAAAGTCTTTGCTGAAAATACCGATGAAGCGCGAGTAGTGAAGTAGAAACGTAAGAGTCTTTCTGAGACAAAATCAGCTCGTATAGTCCGAAAACAACAGTTAGTCGAAGATAATCGACTTTTTGAGAAAGCTGAATATATACTATATGCATCTGGAATCATTGGTTGATCATTAAGTTACTAAAATTGAAAGTTTTATCGCATTGAAACATTAAACGAGATTATCTCGAAACTGCATTTTCAAAATGTTCGCCAGTTAAATGCCTAAAAAGTTGTTGATCGATCCGACTGAAATTTTGGCATGTTTCTCACTATAATATTATCTAGTCAACTAAGCTAAATTTTTAAGGTTTGCGCGTAAATAAGTTATTTTTTTGGTGTAAAAATTATCAAGAAAATTATAAAAAAATATGAAAGTTTAACATAAAAGTCTACAAAATTTTTAATTTTATACTTTTTAAAATTTTTATAGTTTAATTGCCTGCCTACACATATTAAAAATCAAAAAATATTTTTTATTTCGGTTCAACAGGAAACCTTCGACAAGTGGCGAACCGTTTGATATCACGAGAAAAGGCGCCTAATGAAATACCTTATAACTCCGCCATATGGTTTTTTGTTTTTAAAGGTTGTAGTAAAATAATGTCTCAAAATTTTAAATGATGCGATTATGTTATCACCATTAAAAAATGGAATTGCCCCCCTTAAATGGGTCTAATCCAAAAACTATAATTTTGTTAATTTCTTAGTAAAACTCTTATAGGATGAAACGATAAACAGTTGGTATAAATTTGAGATAAAATAATGAGTGATTGGCGAATCTGTTTATGTGTAATTTGGAAAGTATTTTGAAGAGCTTTCCGTCTAAATAATTATATTAAATGAGATTTGATATTCTAAAATAAAAGCCTAAAGCTAAAAATGATTACATCAGTCTAAGGATCGACGAGTGAGAAGCACTGGATTCCTAATCAAAGACAAACACACACTTGCACAATTATTTTAGAAGAGCAATAATTCTAAATGTTCCCATTTTACCCAAATGATATTTTTTCTGATTCTGAAAAAATACACAATTAGATGATAACAAATATCTCTTATTTAAGCCTTTATTTTATTATACGGAAAAGAATAGATTTTTCAGACTCCCTGTATTAAACTTGCTACAGGTTGAGAAACTTTCATACATAAAATACAACAAGAATCAATTGTTATATTTTCAAGCGTTTGATACAAATTATATGAACGAATTTAAGGGGGTTTTAATTCCTCCCTTCTTGAAAATAGCTTTGGGGAATTTTTCTTCGGGTTATTGTGATAAAGTAATTCGATAAAGTGTTTTCCATTTGAATTTCTCACTCGATGATTCAAAAATGTATAATCAAGAGAATAACTTCGTCTTTTAAAGCTGTTTATTATTAGATTGGCATTCTCTTAAGAATTTTGTTCTTGAGAATTATGAAAATTTTCCGATGGAGTTTCATAGAAATGCCGGGACATGCCGGGGCGATGAAATTTCGAGTAAAAATCTCGGTTTTGATTAACTTATCACTGTCACTAAAATACGACGGTCGCTTATCTGAAAGCTCATCGCAAGTCATCATTCAACGTGGGCCACCCTGGGAGAGCACTTTGTCAATATTAAATATCTTCAAGTTATTTATTATGAGTACAATTACACTCTCACAACAGAAGGAAAGTCATCGATTTGGCAGGAGGAAAATCATAAAAGAAGTGGAAAATATTTTTCCGGGACGCCCTAAAAGCAATTCCGCCCAAAAATAAAACTTTAAAAGCTTCGATGGAAAAAACAAGGGTATTTCGTTGATTGAGTAATATGAAGAGATTCACGGTTAAGTAACGAAGAAATCTCCTGCGGGTGATTAGTGGACAATGGAGAAACAGAATAGGAGTGTTCGCTGGGAAATGTACCTTTCGCAGGTTAATGAGTCGAAAAATGGACCGGAGAAAAAAGTAATCGGAAGGGTGGATTTGAAAGAGACCGATAATGATCGTAATTATATACCCGATATATATACGTGAGTATATACCGCGGTATTCGCGAGGGACATTTATGCGAAAAGCTCGGAAAAAAATCAAATATTTTGCGACAATTATACTAATCAATTTCTATATCATGGCCCTCTTATCTGCGATTAAAATATTTGATTTGAATATTCCATTTAAAAATATGTAAACGGCAGACGAATTGGCTTTTTTGAATATATGTGAAATATAACAATAATTTGACAAAATAAAATGTGAAAATATAAAAAGATTAAAACTTGGTGTCTTTTACTGGCATATTGTATAATATATTAGTTCTAGCTATCATTAATCTTATAAATATGGACCGTACAAATCTGTGGTTCTCATCACTTCAACATTATACCAATGATCCAAAGAGAATCCGTCGTCTTACAGCTCTTCAGGTCACAAAATTGAATGAAACCAGGTCAGCTAATGTACGTAAGTACTTAAGGAAGTAAATTGATATTTCTACATTAATGGATATTTAAGAAGATTCTAGTTCGGCAGTAGACTGCGTAAGGCTATGCCGATAAAGATAATGCTCACCCTTATGTGTGAAATTCAAAATAAATAATAATTTTAATTTATTAAAGGTCATAAGTTCATTAGACAGAATTACGATATCGAGCTCCAAATATAGAACTTTAGACAAATGTTGACAATCTTTAGAGAGAATCAAAATGCCCCAATTCTCACAAAAAGAACACTGAATAATATCAAAAGAAGAAAGCTATAATACTTTGTCCATTTAATGGAAGGGAAGTAATATGGGGTTTAAAGTCTTATTCTGAAAATAAAGATACAAAGAATACACGATGTTAGAATGAAATGTATCCCGTGGATAAAACTTAGCGTGACTTATTCCACTTTAACACACAAACGTTGACCAGAAATGTCAACATTGTCATCAAGATTGCTGACATGCTTATCTACATTCGAAGTGGACCAGAATGATGAAGTAGAAGAATATGGTATCGAATAACGTAGGGTTATTTTTTGGGTACCAAAAAATAAATTTGATAGTCAAATACCATGAAAGTTCAAACGCTATACATTTGGAATTCTTGATAACACTTTTTATAACTTAACTGGATCTATATGATCAAATAATGTTATTTATATTTTGCAGTTCACACAAGCTCACAAGTTACGGACAATGAACACGCTATTTGTGAATATTTGATGGTAGTCATGTAAACTGTCATGTTTTCAGTTCGTAATTTATACTTTGATCTGTTGATTTTGAATGTATGAACATATTTAAACGTCAATCGACCATCATGCGAAGCATTCTTATGTGGCTGTTTAAATTTGCCGATGCACAATAAGGGTGGATTTTTCAATGTAGTGCTCTTAAATATTGAAATGCATTTGAGTAAAAAGAAAAGCGCGTAAAAAACGTGGAAAAACTCAAATAAAAAAAAAAACAGAACTGCTCTCTCGCATATAAAGATCAAAGTTTACAGTTCGCTGTGAATATAAAATCGTCTCTTTACATACCTTTCCAAAATGTGCTCATATCTCAGTTCTAAACATAGCTTTAAATATATACATATATATGTATACGAAAGCAGCCCTTCACACACAAAAAAGGCAAACTTGATATGAGCTTGTCAATTTTAATAATGCAAACAGTTTTTTTATTTCATTTTCAAAAATGAGAATAAATATTTTCGTCAATTTTTCATATTCGATTTCGTTGATGCTTGATAAATCGCGTCAATCTAATCTCCAATGAAAGGTTTCAGACATGTGTGTGTCGAAATTTTACAGGCATCCTCAATATCCCAGGATTCAATATGGCTTGACGTAGCGCTGATCATCTTGCTTTGAATAAAACGTCGAGTCACTCCGATTCAATGCCGTGAAAATGTGACATTGTAAAAGGACACGTATCTAATACATTCATAAATGCAGCTAAAAATTGATGTTGTGCCGTGATGTTGGCGTTTTCATAAAACGTGCTTTAAAGCTCCGGAATAAAGTCGTATTTTTAATCCAACGTTGTTAGATCAATAAATGAATGAATATTTGGTCCATTAGACCAGAGGTCGGCAGGAGCGGCTCGCGAGCCATTTCGCGCTTTCCGTTTCACTTCACCAGACCAATATGCGCCAACATGGTGCATCCGTTAAACGTCTCGCAAAACAAATTGCGTACACAAACAATGTTTTTATTAATTTAAAAATGTTCAAAAAATTATGCACAATAACTCCTCAAAGTTTCATTTCAATCGGATAAATGATATAGGAACGTATACGAGACAAACGAACTACAGACCACAGACATTCATTTTTATATATATAGAGATTTTAAAAACTCAAGAGCCTTCAAGGGAATCAATAAGTCTACTTTGCTGCTACATTATCGTTGGAATAAAAAGGCATGAATAACACAATGTTTTTTCCATGACTGATTTGATAAATGTTTCATTCCAGAAGTAAAAAATATTGCTAAGAAAAATAAATTAAATTTAAAATATTACTCAAGTAATTGAACAAATTGTGATCCAAAAGCTTATAAACAAGCAAAATAATTATATCGAACTAAAAAAGTCCATCAAATACTAGGAGCAGCGAGTGATCATGAAAACGCAAGGATTCAATCAGATCGTGATTTTATCCATACATTAAATAGAAATATTCACATAGATATAATCATTTCAACCAAGTATCGCATGAATATTCTCCTGGTTTGCCCTTTAATATCGAATTACATAAGATCTCAATTGACTCGAAACCACACGCTGGATAGATCATTCATCATCAACATTTGCATTGATTGGGTATTACGGTCAAATTTTAAATCTTGAACAATTTCTATTTTAACGTATTTTGAATACTCAACTTAATATCTCCATCTTTCGAGATAAAGTTTTGAATCATTCGAGTCTCCTATTATTAGAGTTCTACAGAACTGAAGTACTTTCAGATATCTTCGACGACATTAACTTCCTTCTCGTCCATGATAACATCTCTTAGAATTCCGTAACAAGATTTTTGAATTAATTACATAGGATATATTTTAAAATTTATTGGCGTGGCAAAACCTTTTTAAAATTTTATTTGTACTATTGCCTTCTGAATTATGGTTTTTATCAGATTTCCACCAAATATTCTAGCTTGATTAGATTCACATATTGAGCCAAATTTGACCATAAATTTTCCAACATACATTTAATATCGATAGTCCTCTTTGATGGATGAAGTTATGAGATGAATTCATTTTAAAATTGTAAATGGTAAATGGTTTTAAATTTACAGTTTTATATAATTTTTAATATCGTCCATATGGTTCGTACATAGTAATATAGCTGTGAGAAGGCAAAATAGTTTTATAGGGATGCCATGTCATATGAGGGTTGCCTGTTTATAAATTGTAAATTGAATTTTGTACAATAACGTATATGAAGCATCCAAACGAATTACCAACGAGTGGATGAAACACACTGAATGGACAATGGATCGGATTAGCTCCGAATAGGGATGAATGAGATTATCCAGATGTATATTTGTTAGTACAATTATTGTTCAGTATGCAACGGCTAGTCCAGGGAAAAATAAGGTTTCTCATTCTATGCTAATTTTTTAAGCTCGTTTGGTCGGTTTGTTAGGCAGTATTTGCATACATTTAAGGAGAAAATTATTTTTTAGATTTGCATTCGCGCCGGGCATAAAGTGGCCTCATTCAGAGTCAGGAATCCAGGACATGTTTCACTGCAAAAAACATTGCAATTAGTTCCACATTCAAAATCTGAAAATAGCACGACTCCTCATCCTGCGGCATAGGTATTTGGTTTTCAGATGAAATGCGAGCCCAATCATTTTTCATCTCAAATTCCCCAATCATTCATAAACCCACGGGTCTTTTCATCAATTCGTTATGCTCAAATTAAATTAAATTCAAATTACGTTGCCTCGTTCGCGATGTTTTTTTAATTCGGGAAAATACATTACAATTGACCTATATCCGGAATTCATTAATTTAGATATAAATGAATTTGCTTTTATATTTCATCGTATCGTCAATTTTGTATTAAAATGCGGCTTCGACTTTGGTATATTAAATTATTAATTATCGACGGAACGAGACGCACGATCAGGCGAAAGGTATATTTGAACTCAAATATTTGCGCGAGTTCGAGCGTACGCATGGTCATGAGTGTAAATATGCTGGCGTGGTGTTGGTGTACGTGCGCGCAGTGACGACGACAGTTCCTTCATATGTAGTGAAGATATAGAAATATAATTAAATCCCAATTATAATATTAAAAATAATTTTGCAGCCTTTAGCAATTCTATAAAAAAAAATAGTAATGAGTACAATTAAATTTATTTTAAAATATTTTTCCATGCCAAACATATTTTCAAACAAATTGTTGTTCATGAGATCAAATTTAAGCTTAAATTTATCTTTAAAAAAATGATTATAATCCTTAAATAGGTAAGCGTTACGACTACGTTTTTTACGCGGTTATATCAAATATGCGTAAAAAAATGTACTCTATAGTAAAAAACCGCGTAAAAACGAGCGGATATAATTAAGATAACATCATATCGATTTAAAAAGGACTAAACATATTTCCACTCTTTTGTATGTATAAACGTTTTAATGTTTTTTTCTCGTGAAAAGTACGATCCATGCTTACTGAATTTTACTTTTGGTAGTGCTTATAGCCCTATAAAAGAGCCCCAGGCACCGACAAATCATATCCTGGGCCTCCGCTTTTCAATTGTCGAGTCTGTTGCCACTCGGTTTAAAATCTAAGACGGCTCGGGGAAGTGGGTGTGTCGGCATTTTTTTCCTCGAAAATTAACTCACCAGACACAGAATAACTATACAAATTAATTCTTTGATGGAACGGTTTATTAAAATTGGCCATAAAATATACAAGAACTAACTCTCAATAGACTCAGTGAGTTTCCAACGTAAGACAAGGGCTTATTGGCTGGGCTGCAAAAATATCAGATGACCATATTGTTGTCAGGTTGTTTAATTTTAATATTAATATCGTAGAATTAGTCGAAACATTCGAAAATGTTTCGATCCAAATTAATTATATTTTCTTGGATCCAAACAAGTAAATATTGAGTTGGTTACTTTAAAGTCATTCTCCTAATCATACAAGTCAAACAAGTTTGCTATTATAATCGATATATCATTCGTGTTCATTATTTCAGAATTTTAATTAACACCCTCTGTCTTATTTGAATGGGATTTGAATGGAATGAGTAGCAAAATCATCATTGTATTTAAATGATAATTAAATTATTGTTTGAAATTTAACCATTTACTCATGGATGTCCCCGCAGGACTTAATTAATCAGTATTTATTTTTTTAGGTCCATGACATCAAGAAAAGCCTGGATCAAGATGATCGATTGTAAATATTAATATTTTAAGGTCTCCCAATCCAAATCATTTGTGGTAAGAGTTCATATGAATATTATAAATATCTCTATAGTCTCAATTTGAAACAACATGAAATGTGCAAATTTATTGCTATATTTATTGTAGAGTGACACAATTAGAACGTATGACGATACGTTAAAATTTTTTTTAATAGCCTGTATGGTAGTACGGTCGCCTATTTGCGAGCGAATTCCAGTGACTCAGAAAGAGCATTCTTACACGTTAAGATCGGAGATAGACAAAGGCGAAGAGATTATCTTGCAGATCGGAGATTGTGAATGGGAGACAGAGATGGAGAGAATATTTTGCGTACATCGTAGGGATTGTATAGATCGTTAACCCAAATTTATCGACTAATAATGATGTGTGAATGATATATTGAATCGATTTCAAGTGTATTGTTTATGTTTACACAAAGAAATAATCGAATATTTTATGCTATCGACAGTGTTTATTTATTTATGTACAAGCTTCATACACTCTGCGATGGTCCTAACAGATAATTGAATTTGTACGAATGATAAGTGGCGGACATACAAAGGGTTAAGAATTGTGTAAGTATTACTTTTGTTAAAAAATATAAATAAGGTATTTTTCATGGAGAACAGTTGTAACCAATTATAAAGTTTTACACGTTCCCCATACAAAAATATTGACCCAAATTCAACCTTGCCCGAAAATCACCTGACGTTGACAACCAGTTATGATTCATTTCGAAAAATATACTAATCATTTTTTCAGTGTCGTTATAATAATGAACTATGTTTGTATAAGAACTACCAGTGTAAACTTCTTTGATATGCTTAACATGTATATCGCGAAGCAAAACATGCGACTTTTCTTTCAATACATTCGGCGTTTGTTTGCCGTACGGGCTGACATTTTAATTCGGCTCTTATCAACGCAATTATTCATGGTAAAATTGAATCAGATTAGGAGTTTGACGTGCCATGTTATTTGTCGACATAAATAGAAATAAATAAATGATTTTGGCGCGTTAGCCGCTGGGTCCTCCTTAAGCGGGTTTAGGTTTCCTCCGCGCCTAAGTACATTGTGTACAATTTGGGATAAGAATCTAAAAGGAGGATTTGTTGTGGGGCGGCGTAGCCCGGGGCTGTCAGAAGAAGTCGCGCCATGTTTCCTGTCGGCGTGCGCGGGACGTACTCGAGTGCTTTCACTCCAAGGGCGGAAAATTACCACTTCAAGTCTTCGGAATTCGCGAGTGTATTTTCCTCCCTTGTAACCGGCGCCTACATCTCACATACCCAATCGCCTCGCTTTTGGACATTTTTCCTTCGGGGGTCGTTGAATAAAATTACGACAATGGAGGTGTGGAGCCGTTAGCCAAATTGGTGTCGTTGTTTAAAAAATGCGCCGCAGGATGGAATCATGTTAAGTAGTGAACTCTATCCATTGTAAGAACGCCAAATTGCTATAGTTTGATAAAATCACGTTCTGAAAATGCAACTTCACTTGCACATTGCGTTTATTCCATTTAAAAAATATGTATTTTTAAAAAATCGACGATTAAATGTATCACGTAGTTAGAAGATATGCCGATTTTTTATTAACGGTTTCTATAATTTATCAATTTCAAACGCTCATTAACCTCATAAATACCGTACGCACAAATCTATGCGTTTCATTACTTAACTTTTATGCACACCAAAACGTTGACAAAAGATTCCATATGCTGTAAAAAAATGGGCTTTTGAAATAAGCCTATGAATTACTTTTTAAATAAATCAGTACTTAACCAACCTTTAATGTTTGTAATCTAATAAATAAGTACGGCGTTATTATTTACATTTTAAGAGAATGCTATGTTAAAAGGGGATTTTCTCCAATTCTCTAATTATATTAGAGCGAAACCATACTTTAAGGGTACTATGTCATACAGGGATTGCCTGTATCAAGTAAGATTTTCACTAGATTGTGGGACTATTGCGGGAATTCCATAATGATTAACATAGTATTTATCAGGGCAAGGGTTGATATAATGGGTTAGATCTTGGACTTTTATCATAAAGATTGCGAAAAAATTCAAGTGATTAGAATCAATAATATTTACAATCGATCTTTTCCATTCAGGTTTACCCTGATTTTCTAGATCTGAAAAAATAAATACTAAAACTATACTTAAAAATAATAACAAACAACCATATTAAAAATTATTCTTCTATAAAAATTGTCTAAATCTGATGTAAAAACCTTTATATTATAATCCGAACAAAATTTAACCGACAATATATTGATATTTTGCTCAATAGAATTGAGAAAAAGATTCATCTAATTCAATATACAGATACAAAAATTAGACGTTTTGTAAAACAATCTAATTTAGCTGTATCCATTATATCAATTATCTTATTTTTCAGTGATATAGAGAGTCGATATAGGTCACTGCTGAAAAGCGAAGTAATGAAAAATTTCCAAAGATGGAACAGAATCGACCCACAGAGGAGATGGAAGATAATGAAATTATTCCTATGGAGTTAACACAATATTATCAAAGGCTCATTTACATTTTGAAACAAGAATTGAGAATTTCAACTGAAAGTGATCTCTCGAAGAAGGTATCTTATAAGTTTCTCAAGATCGGTTTTCATAAGAATCTTTAAAAACAAAAATGCTGCACAATAGCAAAACTTGGGATTGTTTCCACTTTTGTCAAGCTTTCGAATCTATAATTATACCCATTTGTATGGAAGTCTTAGTAGATAAAACTTTATATGCAATATCTTACCGGTTTTTTTTTTACAGATCTTTAAAGTAATATGTAATGAATACATGCATGTAGGTCTTGATAAAGTAGCGTGAATTAATGTGAATCTACTCATCAAAAATATACGATGCTGTGCACAAGTCGAATCACGTATTACCTCTAAATTGCATAGCAGTCCTTCAACTTTTGAATTTGGAATGATGCGAGGAGTACATTAAAGAAGTTATCATATCAAAAGACTGTAAATAAACATAATTTTAGGCGATAATTAAATATATGTATCAAAGAAGCATATTATGGGGTTGATGAGTTCATCGTAATTATTGAAATTCCATCGAAGATGATTTCAGATCTCCCAAATTTGTTGGTACGGTGATTTTTTTTCCACAATCTGGATTTGAACTCGAACCTTTATAATAAGAGTCCAGGATCTAATCAACTATACCAAATCTTTAAAATTCATACATGCATATTTTTCTATACAAATAATGTATGCACATTTTGTGCAAAAAAATCAGCTTACTTAAAACAACTCTTAAAATAACTTATAACAAAAATGTTAGCTTACTTTAAACTGCCCTTTTTTTAAAAGTTTCCCATTTTATTACCCATTATTCTAATTTTTTCTCATTAATCGATTTTTGTACACAAGTTTTTTCTATGAAAATACATAGCGACTCACCGGTGAGTCAATGTATCATATATGGAATGCGACAGCAAACTATCATAAAGAAATGTTTTATCCTTAAAAAAAAACACTTTTTTGGATCGCCAAAGTTCGATAAAAATGTTGAAAAGCTTTTTGAACAAGACGACATTAGGAAAACGTATATATTTTTCATTCACGTTCCTATCATATTGACATTTTAATATTCATATACTGCACGTCTTCGACGAGAGCTGCATCTCATGCTTAAGTTATGACTGTATGATTGCTAAATAATGCCTAAAGCAAGGAATATCTCATAGAAAACGACATACTTAGGCGTCGTTTGTGCGTCCTTTGTTATTCCCCTATGAAAAAAATGAGTGGACGTTATTATTTCTATAAGCACATAATAAAAGAAGACATAAAGCAATGTCGGCTGGGGTTGTCGCAATTAACATTTATGATAAGTCCGGGCCTGGTGTCCTCCGGGTGGGTGGCTTTTGAGGAGCGTGAGTTTTGGCAGGCGCGCGCGTAAAAACGCGAGCAATCTTAAATATGTGAGGGATGTAAATTTGTGAACAGGGCCGCAATAAAAAAACGGATGTGTCGGGCGGCAGTTAAACAAGACATGCCGTGAAAATCAGTTGTGGAAGTGCCACAAACGTCATGGCATTCCTTCACGAAAAGACAAAGGCTCGAGCTTACGCATCAGCACGCGCCTCCTAAACCTGCCTATGAATTGTGTCCAAATCACGCACCCCTAATCGACTTAAAACATGTCGATCGATTCAATTTTTAATTGCACCACTTTAGATCCTCGAAGAAGAGGGCGTTATGACGAGGACGACCTGCGGGAATAGCGTCCTCGTAACGACGTTACCGCAGTGGCACAGTTATGCGCTGACGTCCAATTTTCCGCGTGTCGTAATTCGAGCAGAAAAAAGGAAGTATAAATAACCGGAAGAAAAAAAAACAACGTGACAATTTCATACACATGAGACGTAAGACAAAATACACGCTTCCTGCAGGATCTCATTTTTTGATGAGGAAAAAACGGGATCATAATGCGCGAGACGACTACTCGGCTACGTGGAAAACTTTAGCCTCGACGTAGACCCAAAAATACTGGATGGGCTTTGAGTAACGCTCATTTTTAATTCATATCCTCAAATTTAAAAGAAGCAGTCCAAAATATGTGACTTTTTAATATATACATATACTACTGAAAATATGCTGTTAAATGATTTTGCAATATAGTTAGTTTTAGCAAAATATGGTAATGAGTCCGTTCAATCAAAACATCATCTTAAAAATTCTCATATTAATAGATCCTTTTCTGCACAAAATTTCTATCCGAATTTAATTTGAACTTATAATAATATTTATTAGAATCAACAGTTATGATATACATTGGATTTTTTTAATGAAGATCAACGTTCGATAACATGAGATCGATGTCGTAAGAAAAAGTAGAATAACAAAGTAGAATTTAGCATCAAGATACCATCATCTATTTATCATAATTTTTTCATAAGCAATCGCAAAGAAAGAGCATTGAAAAAAAATGACAAGTTTCAAATATAAATTTATAAATGATTTATTTTGCATTGAGTTAACATAAAAAATATATTTACATTTCTTCGAGGCACTCCAGGTAAATATTCATCATATTGGGACTAAAATATTTTATTGTATGGCTTTATACAGAATGGTTTTTTTTAATCCCTCAGGAGTGTCTCATAATGAAATGCTGTAAAAATCTTGCATTCACACATATTTGAAATGTGGCGAGAATCCTATTATATTTATATATAGAGTTGCAATTGTAATAGTCCCAATTTTTGTTCCGGAAAAACTAACGGCTTTTTTTGGTTTTCGGTTTACGATTTACGGTTCAGTTCCGAGTAATTAATTAATTTACGATTTATTAAAAATATTTCCGTTTGTATTGAAATTTTATTTTCTACCATAATTTATAACAATTTATTCCTTCTTTATGATTCGTGAGTTATTACATTATTTTCAATTTCTATCGCAGATGTTATAAATTTATTTATGGGAAATTCTTTATTAGAGATTTTCTATAATTCCCTAGAATTAGGGGACCGAACTATTAGGGACCGAAAAGTAATCAATTTTTTCCCGATGCGTTTTTTAATAGCTAGTTTGTGTTGAGACACGGTCCAGTAAACACATATATTATATTATGACGTTGAAGCTATGATTATAAATTTTATTTTATGTGCAAAAAGAGAGGAATAAAAAACCTGTAAGGGTAAAGACGTCAAAACCAATAACAGAAACAGTGCATTTGTGCCATTTTATGCTGTTTTTGTTCGACCGAGGAATGAAGGCAAACGAAGCATTGAAAACCGATACTTATGGGAATATTCTAAATCTTAATATTCTAAACAAGTTATTGGTGATTTAAATAGTTTAAAAATTAAAGTAGGGATCCTAAGAACATCTCTCGAAAAAGACGACCCCAAAAATTAAATGATGATATCCTGAAATCGATAAAATTGTCATTGAAGATTGGGTATCCATGATATATAGTTAGAGATTATTTTCGACGTATAGGAAAGTTGCAAAAATAAGGAATTTGGGTTCTCAATCTACAGACATTTAGAGCATATAATGAAAAGTAAAAACGCACATAGATAAGTTTTTGAGTGAAAAATCAAAGGACTTTTTCAAAAAGAGACTTCATGCTGGTTAAAGGGTAATAGAAAATTATGGAAAATATTTTATTGATTAGTATTAAAGATTTCTTTAATAAATAAATGTTTTTCACCAGCAAAAAAAAAATAGTTTTCGGTCCCCCCTAATATTTTCAAATACTTTTATTATATTAGGCTATGTTCAACTTAAAGGAATGAATTAAGAATATATGCATTTTATTCAACACTTACCGTCAACACCAATATTCTGCGATCCTTGAATAGAAACTCTTCTCAGCACCAAATAATCTCCTCCCCTTTTCTCTGGATACACCCAGAGAATCCGAAACCCTCACTGAAAAGAGAAAAGAATGGTGTCTTATTAAAAAGCCAATTATACACGCATTAGCGAAACTTGCACCGAAATCGGCAAACTTTGGATTCCACGAATCGGAAAGTTGGAATGGGACGCGGCAATAGCTAACCGAAGAATATGGGTCTCCACTTTCCATGTAATTAACGTGGGGAACTATTAAGTGGGATTTATGTTAATATAGTTGGTAAGATTTTCCTCACCACCCTCACTTTTCTCCGGGCATTACTTCTGCTTAGGCGATAGAGCCTGCATTTTGCAGACCTATTAGTGGAAATAATCCTTGATATTTTGCAGTGCCCCAGTGACGGCAGTGCGATAAATAACGATCAATTACCGCCGTATCTGCGGGCTGCATGACACCGAGGAAAATGTAAGGTTGTAAATAAAAGTGGTTGCAATATATATGTTGCCTCCTCGGTGGAGATGAGACTACATCCGGTCCTATCCAGCACATCTTCAAATGACGATATCAGTTTATTGCAGTCCTGTAAGACCCAATTTTATTTTATTTTTCACTTCCATAATAAAAATAAGACCTTTATCAATTTATCTCATCTTAAATTCTTTCAATAGACTAATTTATTATATCCTGAAAATAGTAAGTATGAATTTTTAAAAATTATCTATGTTAATGGAAATAAATCTTATAACGGTCTCAATTCCAACTTATATTATAAGAAAACTCGTTTTTTTATAGAAAATTTAATGAAACATGAACTCATTTTTAGTGCTTAAAAATCTATGAGATTCATGGTAATTATTATAGAGCTTAATTTATACATCAATTTTATACTGTACCCTTGAAATGATTAATAAATGATTTAATTAAGGAGAAATTTAATATATTAAATTGGCATAATTTTAATAGATTTATAATCGAAATTTTAAAAATATAGTGCACATCAGATCAAATGTTATAATACTTACAATCACTCAAATTGGATTTGATCTCGAACCTTTACAATAAGAGTTTCAGATCTATGATCTATGCCTGATAAATTAAAATTTCGATCGATTGATTAGAAATGTATCTTAGCAATGCCATCAAATCAACCCCACGCTCTGAATGCGTCAAGGATTTGATTTTTTTATTGGAAATTTCATCTCGAATCAGTCCTCGCTTGGATTTTTGGATGGAATAAAATTGTATTTTCGTGATTTCGCCGGTCTCATTTTCGAATGAGAATGATGACTATAATAAATGCGAGAGCCTCGTATGATCATTCCACCACCTCCGCTTTAATAGCAGTAACTCTATATTGTGATAAAGGCATGGGGAGGTGAACCGACGCGCTTTGAATAATTTAAGTGATGGTTGTGAGGGTTTTTACCCTAGAATTATTTATTTTTATAGGGGTTCATCACGACTGACCTTCGTTATGCTGCATGGCAGCAATTTACTTGGAATATACCTTCGTCTGGGTAATATGTCAGGTGTCGAATCGGTAAGTTGGATGCACACGCTCCGATTAAATTGAATCATCCTAGGGCATATTCCATTCGATATGAGCGAAAAAAAATTGAACCAATACGTGGGGGATTGTAAATAAACAATGGCCCTAAGTGGGCTTTAATCGAGTCTCGCAGATCGCTGTGTGTTTTCTTGCTAAGTTTATAAAGTCAAGTATGGAGAGCTTTTACGATTTTATTTAGAGAGAAAACAATATTGGCATAGCCGTTCCATTTCCAACACTTGTGTTGGCTTAGCTTTCTACGTAAAATGTTCCACAGGAAGGAAAATGACGTGAGAGGAAAGGCACAACATAAGTGAATAAACTATCAAAGACACGTATATGTAATATCAAGTCTTGCAATATTCCCCTTAATAAAGCCTACTAACCTAGATCAAAGCGAGTAAAAATAACACTAAAAGTCAGATATAAGACAAACAATGCATTCATATACAAGAAAATCTTATTTGTCATGGAGTTTGAAGATTTTTGGGGTTCATCCTAATTTAATAAGCAAAATAGAAGATAAACACGACGCGGTTATGCATGATAGAATATTACCTTATCTATAAACTTGTGCATAAACAATTCTATTTTTTATTTTTGTCGATGTAGTGACAAAAACTGATTATCAAATAATGATCAGAACAAAAATATCCCAAGTTGAGTCATTTTAAATCATCAGGAACTCTTGAGAAATACATTTCATCCACCGTCAGATTTAACTCTTTGCACTCCGTTGTCCCCTCTCGGGGGACATCGTAATTCTAGCATATCACTCGGATGTCCCCTCTCTTGGGACATTAAAGTTTATTAGTGATTACGGAGAATCAACTTATTCCAGCATAACTTTTTGAGAAATTCATGTTTCCCTAAAATTTTGCGTTGAAATGGCATAAGAAATCAAATCAAAATATGGTACAATTACTAAGATATATAAAAGAAATGTCATAATAAGTAAATTATGATTTTCTAATGTTCCGCGGTTGATGCACAGTCTTTGTGAATACGAGAATTCACGTGTCCCGCTGCTAACGTGTTAAAAGATTGAAGTCCACATTGCTGTGATATATCTTTCATCAGAGATAAAAAATCTTTAACGCAGATTATTCTAAAGATAAACGACTTTAACTCTTTGCGGTCCTATGTCGAGTCTGACTCGACATTTTGTTTCTACATTTTTTCCCCATTCAGATTTAGAATCATGTGATTTTATTTTGCGTATCGTGTTTAGGACAGTATTTGGAAAGGAATATTGTTAAAAATAACATTAAAATATTTGAATGTTGAGAATATTATATGCATTATTGCATGCTTACGTAGTCCTAAGAGAACTCATGAACCTTCAAATTGACACTCGCATTCAAACAGGATTTGCATGAAATTTCATTCTGGATACCGAAAAACATTTCTTTGCCTCGAAAAGAATTCGTGAAAAATTGCACTTGTCAAGCGACGCGGAATCCGAAATTTTTATTGCATGCCCGAAAAATTTTCCAGCATTTCTGAGAAGTCAGCCCCAGGCCACATTTTTCACGAATACGCCATGCACCATCCACAATTGGGTTTCCATCGGAGAATACGTCGCTTTCGATCCATATTATATGTAGCCAAGGCTCTGTCGCATTCTGTACCATAAATATGAGGTACGTGATAAGGCCAAATGGCCTTCCGAGGTCGGATATTAAGTTTACGATTTTTGCAGTTAAACTAATCGCATTGGGGGGGCATCAAAATGCAATTTAACAGCATAGATCTTCAATATTTCATAAAATTAAGCATCGAGCATATTCAAGAAAGGCATAAAAAGTTCATGAAATCATACATTATAAAGTCTGAAAATTTAAATTTAATTTTATTTGTGAAAGATATGTATAAATAGGCCCGATGGAATAATTAGTGGAATCCCTTGGGTGCGACAAACTGTTCTTAACTCCCGATTAAACTTATTATCTCGACTAAATTTACTTAAATTGCTTAATAGAATGCCATAAAGTTTTATTTTGGATTGCACTGAATTTAAACGCCCAATATTTAAATTCGAATGAATCAATCGATTACGCAACAAGAACTAACAACAAAAGCTCCTCAGAGCTTTAAAAGAACAACTAGACAGTACAAACTGTTGAATATCGTCAAAGGATTGTATCTCAAGGAGGACTTCGAACGTTGGGAGATTCTGCCGAGAAGGAAGTTTAAAATGGTAGTTTTTCATCACACAAGTATTGTCCCGCAATCCAAGTCTAGGATATTTTCTTTTTATCGAGCCATGCTATATTTTCATGGCAAATTGTACTCTTCAGAGAAGAGCTCAAATAAAATGCTCGCGAAAAAGCACCGCAAAACTTCCAAACGGTATAAATAAAAACACGGACATGCATATTTTGCATAAGCCTCCGAAAAAGCAAATTTATGTATTCATGAAATAAATCGAGGTCGCTTAGAATTCCATCCGGTGGATGCTGTAGCCTACTTCTTATTCCAGGTTAACCCTATGCGCCCAATTCTCTCGTGGCATCTAATGAAGCCGCCAAAACTTGGACAACGTCCCAATGGATCAAGGCTATTCATCATTTCCATGTTTAATCGAAGATTTCACCTCAAAAAAAAAACCATGAACTATGCATTTAAGATTTAAAATCAATATAAATCAACACTTCCATCTATACCAATCAAATATGCTGATTATAATGTAAAATGTGTAGAAGATGGCAATGTTCCACGGGGAAAAAAGTGCTATCTCGATAGGTAAACGTCTGTTCGTGCCTTTAAAAGAGTAAACCGCTGAAAAACCTCATTACACTATGTAAATTAAATGCATGAAATATATTAATGAAATTAGCATCTTTCACCATGAGAATTTTTATGGATATTTATCGTGCTTTGGGGCGAAAAAAACATGTTTGATATATTAAAATAGTGTAATAAGAACGAGCGCAGAATAATTATCTCTTCAATTGGCTGAAGATAGATTCTGAGATATTTAATTGGTACAATTGAACAACTTGTTAAATCAAATAAAATAAGCCTTTTTGATCTAATACAATCTTATCATCTTGAGATTCATGTGCTGTTATATGAGATCTAAATTATTTCAATTGATGATATTCTGATATAATCGAAAAGCTTGTTGATTGGATATTTAAAGATTTGTATGTAAATTTAGCACGATTCGCTGAAAATGTTTTATATAAGCTTTTAGCGTTATCAAATATATGCTCGAAACTTTTTAATAAAAGGATTGATTGAAAATCATTGATTGGCAATTTTAAACAGTTATTTCCTAATAATTATCCTTGGACATTGGCGTAATTTTTAAGCACTCATTGAGTTTCATTAAGCTTTGTCGCGATTTTAATCGACCGGTTAACGTGGTTACAGCAAGCAATGGTGACACTAATTGAAAATACAAAAGCTTTATCAGGCACTGCTTCAGTCTGCGAAAGCTCTTGCTCTGAACTTTAGCGTCCAATATTTCAGCGCTAAGCTTCGAAAGCCACACTAAGAAATTAACCAAATAAAGCTCGTATTAATGATCGTAGGGGAGCGAAAAAATCAAAAAAATATCCCCAATGCAATAGAAGTCGGTTCGAATTGGGTCAAATTGCGAAACGGTCCTCGGAGGACGAGCTGTCTAAACGTTAGTCATGTTTAGCTGGAAATTGTGAATATAAAAGGGGCTTTGTTCCAAAACAATGACCTCATGAAAAACGTACAACCGTTAACATATTTTCCGTAATCTCTCCGGGAGCACGTTCCGAGCGTTTCACGAGCTTTCCCGATATGAGCCAGTAATTAGGCGAAACCTTTTTACAAAGCTCTCGCGGTTTATCTGTGATTTGTGGAATAAAAAGTCTAATGTGAAATCGGAAAATGCCGGCAAACCCGCCTCGAATATGCCCTTTTTTTACGCGAAACGATTAAATGTAATTACATATTAATTTCGTATATTTAACCATAGCCCAGATTAAGCTCGCACGCGCGCGCATTACAAGTCAAATCCCAATTATACGCCCCTATACGCTAATAGTACCAAGATATTTTTACTTTAACAAATTTAAGCAAAAATACATTGCGCAATTATCAGACATCCATTTGTGCTCATTTATAAGTCATGCTCGTTCCGCTCAAAAATAATCCTCTCATATTTTGTATTATTTACTTTAGTAAAGTTGTCCCTATTAAATTATGAACGCTTCATAAAAGTTAGTCGAAATAAATAGTTTAGTAGTCTGATAAATCGAAGAGGGTTGGTCCCCCCCTAGTCACCTATCGCCATAAAAACCCCGTGGGAGGAACCAGGTTCTCCTTTGATACCTTTCACGCGTTTTTCGTACTTAACATAAAATTTTACGACAAAATAATTGCCGGAAATTCGTGGGTTGTGACATACACAACATTAAATACAACAATGCGGATTTGTAGACGAGAGCCATAAGTACACCATAAACTTTTATGTCTCGGTTATACAATTTTACAGTAATGTCAATCAAATCATCGCGCATTTTATCTCTAAATGAATAAAAGCTCCGATCAGAGCTTATCAAGAGCTTCATTTAAAACTCAATGCAACCCATACAATAAATATAGGACACTTGAGAAGACGCACACGTTGAAAATGATAAAATGTTTGTATACATAAAATCATTTTCTATCTGTAAACAATCAAAAAATCGATCAAAATTAATCCTTTGCACTCGAGATATTTCGCAGCATTTTTGGCGAATTTCTTACCACTCACTTAATATCATTACATACACAAATTAATATATAAAACTTTTATACTTTAACATTTTATACATCTTTACACTTTTATGAATATAATTTCTTAAATATTAGTCTTTTTAATTTTGCTGTGTATTATATTTCATAAAATAATTATCAAGACGCATGCCCGGCTTGTTGGGGCAAGTATTGCAATAATATATGGTTTCATGTCTTTTCCAGCTATGTTTCTTTAAGAACACACTTTGCAATCCTTCCTAACTCCTTTTAGAATATTATGCAGCTTTCTATTTAAGCGGATATCTTTAAAGTCAGATGTTGAAGTCGAACATGCAATCCAGTTCATGGTTACGGACTAATTTCAAATTAAAAAAATCTTTTTAGGGGGTGTCATGTTACAGTTCATAAGATTATTCAAAGAACGAGAGTCACGTTTCGGGCTGCGGCATCAAATCATATGGTGAGTGAGAGTCACCTCTCAAGTGCAAAATGTTAAATAATCGTAATTCGTACACTCCAAGTATGGTGATCAATCAAATACTTATAGATTTTTTTTTAAATAAACATTTTATAAATATTTAATTTATGTTTATGACTTGTAGGTAATCCCGCTAAAAGAGATTGCTAAAAGCCACCTCAAGTCAAATCAAGTCAATATTATACTTGTAACATGTTTTAAAAGTAATTCGATACCAAAAATAAGCAAAAATAGATGTTCGTATTATGGAAAAAATCTTTTTAAATATAATTTGTATCTGAATAAATAAGTTCCTGTAGGTAGTCCCGCGTTAAGCGGTTGGACTCATAACTCGATCATCTCGGGTTCGAATCCCACAGGAGATGTGGCTGGCAACCACATTTTTAAAAACATATATATGCCATGAAAAACCATGTCAAAATGGTTGGTAATGATTCCATAAAAGGGATCGCTAAAAGCCACCGCAAAAAAAAAAAAAAAAATCTGAATAAAACTTGGGTGACGTTCACTGCGTGGGAACGTCCGTGCTAGAGTCCAAAGCATTTAACACAATATATGCGGGAAAGGTTTATTTATCGTCTAAATAAACGATATATTTAATTAAATACTCAATGATTTAATCATATTATGTATAATAGATATCGTATCGACTTTTCTTATATTTTTTTAAATTTGTGATAATTTTTGTTCTGTAATATTCCCCCATCACAAGGTTAATTGTTCCCAAAAAAAAATTGGCACTTTTAAGAATTTTTTGATTAATATTATTTTATAATTGATTTATGGTGTATATTTTATGCAAAATATAATATGCAAATTATAACAGTATTATTTTTTAATATTGGACGTAATTTAAAAATATTATTACAAGGTTTTTTGACTGATTGTCTGTATTAGTAGTGATATGCATAATGCTTAAAAATAACTTAAAAAGCTTAAAGATATTATGTTATATTGAATACGTTTAAATTTGCATGCGTTTTTGCTCACATTTCAAAAATAAAAAATAAAATCGTTGTAGTTTTTAACACATTCCTGACAAAAATGTGTTAAAAACATATTATAAGCTTCATGTTATTAACTCCTGCTCAATGGCTTAAAATTGCATATAAAATAGGATTTCCTGTTTTGATTGTTCAGAATTGATATCTTTTAAAACCGCGTTTACCTTTTAATTTGATATTAAAAATCAATAGGTGGGGAATTAACTCTACTAAATGGAATGCTTGGTACTAATTTTATGAATAGTATAAAACCTTTAATTTGTTTTCACAGTTGAACTTCCACCATTTTCATACAAGTTTAAATGAAAAATAAAAATGCAATTTTACTTAATATGCAATTAAACGTTTGAATAAACAACAATAAGGGCATTTCGTATTTTTGCGGAACAATTGTGCACACGTTCCCAGCTCGCATAAAAGAAAGCGGGACAAGAGCAACTTTTATATTTCTAATGGGCGTATATAGCACGGGGGCTAGGATTTGAATCTCATTACAGCGTAAAAACTTATTCCCAGCAGAAAAAAAAGTTGCCGAAATTTTTCTTCAGTTCGTTAGCAAATCTCTAGCTGGCATTATTGCCTCGTCGCCCAACGTTCCACATTAATAAACTCTTCCAAACAAACTTTTCTCATATCTGACCGCCTCTGCTTGCTACACACTTGCCAACGAAACAAATTTCCACAGCGGCTCTGTTTTTCAGCGCTTCCGCTCTCTTTCGGGCGTACCCATACGAACACGTCCGTATTTACACAAATACGCTGACGCAACAATGATGGATGTCGAAGTCTGCGCTCATTTCGCGAATTCATTTCAGGGCGGGATCAATGCTGTTTTTTTAAGTCAGTTGACGTGAAAGTACGGCGCTGTTGACGAACAGGTAATCTTTAACGAAATCCGATATCACGTTGGGTATATTTGCGCGCAATCACACTCTGTCAATATGGCTCCATTTTCCTCACACTTGTTACAGAAGCGGCGAACACCGCCGGTATTCTGCTCACTTTGGTCGATACTCGAGTCGTTTCAGATGGAAACGTGGAAGGTAAAAACGATATGTCAATATGAACCGGTCTTTCTAAAAGACGCCGTTTATGTAATACAACCCCCAAGGAACGAAAAACCACGGAAAACTATTCCGCCCTATATAGTCCATTGATTGGTAATTCATCTCAGGCTCTGTACAAGAAATACTGCAACTATAACGAGATTTTTCACTTAGACAATCATCATTAAAATATGTCAATTGAAAGAATAAATATAGGACGTTATAATGCACGATACCGACAATAAGTTTGGAAACGCCTAGCGAAATAGTATTTAATTTTATGTTAAGAAAATATGATAATCAACCCAAAATATATTAACATTTGACAACGGATTTTGCAGCTTAAATTACTCGATTTGCAACCAAAAAAATTTATAAGTTTTAAAAACATAAAAATAGTCCTTTCCTAATCCTTAATCGTTTGTGGAAACTAAATGAGAATTCACCACATGACAAAATCTTTAGGGGGGGTCTTTTGTACGTAGCAAAAGACTCAAATTCTCTGATCAAAAATTTTCTATTCATGTGTTAAACATCGTGTATATTTTTGAAATAAAAGATTTTCCATACTGAATTTGTTGTAAAGAGTATGATTATTGTGTTTGTGCCAATAGTGCGCATATTCATGGTGTAATTAGCTGATCAGATTCAAACAGTTCAAAATAAAATACACCAGTGATACTTGTCCTAAAGAAAACCATTCCCCCCCCCCCCTTTCAAAAAATTATTTTTGATATAAATATCAATTTTTTTATTAATTTTTGGTCTCACTTATATTTTAAATAATTAATGGAGTCGACTTGGCTGCGGGAACAAGTGTTCTTTCCGCCGGATTCCCAGTAGTTTCGTAGCTGGGTGTCTCTCTCCATGAAAAAACTTGACCAAGAACCTCGATTTTATATTATTATCTGGCCATCTTCTTCTTCGTTCTCGGACTTCTTGCGATCCGATAATGAACAGACTTGCATAAGATCGTCTATCTTGAAACTTATACGCAGGAAGGGATGCAATCTGGGGATTCTAATCGATAGAAATTATTAAGGGGGGAAACCAGTTTAGGAGGCAGATTTTTTAGTGTTTTTCGTGATTTTTTTTAACAGGGAAAAAATAATTAGATTTTGTCTATACTTTGAGAATATCTTATTAATACTTTTAAGTACATCTGAATTTTTTTTAAATTCATTTCCGCTGGAAATATCCGTGTTATAAGCTTCTATAAATGGAAGGTCGCCATCAGAGTTTGCTATTGGCGGTAATCGTACAAGTCACAATTTTTATTAAATATTAATACAATATTAATAATATATTTTTTTAAGAATATATACTCAGTTTTGATTTAAAAAAATAAAAATTACGTGTTTTAGTAGTGTCTTAACAAAATGTTACGATTTTTTCCATTCTTTTGCACCTTCTTTGCAATAAAAATCACACTTTAAACAATAATATTATCCCAGAATTAGCTATATGTTCATTAGAATTAAGTATAAAATCTTTATACAAATATTTAAAATAATTGGTTAAGAACTTTTTGAGTTAGAGTTCATGCCAGTTGAAAAAAAGTTTCGAGAAAAGCGCGTTAGAAAGTACGCGATTTGCGTTCACTAAATTGCTCATAGCATCGGAAAAAATCGGAATTTTGTTGTGAAACTTTGAAAACATATTCTTGAATAGTTTTACTAATAATTTATAAAATAAAAAAAAAATCGATTTTTCGAACCGTCTAAACTGGTTTCCCCCCTGTGATTGTTACCTAGCCTACATATTATATTAAAATAATAAAAAAATACGATAGATTTCTATGATATTAAATATCAATAGACATAATATGCGTAAGAATTAAACAATGGCTTGATTGCAATACAAAAAACAACAATAGTAATTGTTCAATTATTAAAAAAATATGTCAATGTAACAGCTGACTTCTGCATACATTTATTATCACGTTAAAAATGTATTGGAATATATTTAAATACGTATTTCTTTTCCTAAAAATGGAAGCGTTCAGCAGCTTCAGCATTCAATGGATTGATTGGTTTCCACCATTTATTTCATACTGAAAATCTTTAATCGAAAAATATTTTTATTTGTTATATTTTTCGAATTTATTTCATAGAGAGTCTATTGAAGATCGTGGCAGAAATTGTTGTGTCGGAGCAAAGCTCGAGTTTCGTTTTCACCTCAAGGTGATATATTTTCCATCTGGTTTGCGCCTCCATATTGAGTTTTCCGAGTTGCTTTTTATTTGTCAGCCGGCACTGCTGGCGCTATAAACTCAAAGGTTAGTTTTTTTTTTCTTCCGGCAAACATCGAGGATGACTTCTTTTCACCCCCGGCCAAACATAAATAAATATTTTGTCACCCGTTTCTCACAATCGCATGAGTCCACCGCATGCAGCCTCTCGCAATTAATATAAAATCGAAAATTGTACTCGCATTCAATCTTTGAAAGACGATTTTACTTTTGCCATCCAATTACGCGCAAGCAGTTAATTTCCCGGAAAATTTATTAGGGTTTTCCCTGTGATGGATTTCTTCATTATTTTTCGGCCTTGTCAAACATTATTTCTTTCCCTTTTACGGAATCCTATCTTCCGCTTCAGGCACTGGTATTTAATGAATCTAATAAATACGCAATTTGTTCTTTTACCGAGCAAAATGCGTGTACTGCTCCTATGAATCCGCGTTGTATCGACACTTGGTCGACAATAAATGTTACTTATGATGACAAAGCTGCGTGCTAAATCTCAACAAAGGCACTAGCTTCTCATTTAATATAGACATCCAAAGAACACAGGAACATTCCAATTATATGGTTAAAACATAACTCGTTTAAAATAAAGCCAAGAGTAATCTAAAAATGTAAACAATTCTTTCTAATAACAAAAAATACATTCAAATAAGCTCTAGGTTTCATGCATAATGATAATGATATTTTCATTAATATCAACGTTAAAAAATTGAATGATGATTAATCCTTCCACAATTCTAAAACTTCTAAGATATAGTAGAAAAATTCTGCACAACCAAAAACTATTTAGGATATGATTAAGGATATGGGACCCTTCACTGACCCAAGCTGTCCCAATTCGTCCCGTTATTCGCGCGCGTATATATATATATACGCTCTGTTCGTGGCCGCGAGAGGAGGGGGGGGGGGGGCTTTTCGACCTTATTGAAGTCATAAAAGGCCCCAGGAGTGCATTTTTTTTCAAAATTTATTGCAAAACGCTCTAAAGTTGAAGGGAGTGGCCACAAGGTTTCCATGTCCAACCGGTCCAAATTTTGGACCGCTGACACAACGAAATAGCGCCTCGCGATTGGACGACATGCCCATATATGTCCAAAGAACATGATCTGCGTCCATGAACGGATCGAAAAAAATAACCGAACTAATAAATTTGTGAGACTAGAATCGTTTCGACCCACCCAATAATTTAATAAGCCGATTTTCCATCAAGGCCGTTCGATCATAAATAGAAGCGTTAATAATGGATTATCGCTATTTTGCACTCGATCTACTAAGGACTTAAACGTCAAGAAAATTAGATGGTTCGAATTAATTAATTATATCGGGACGCTATGCCTGCCAAAAATTATCATTTCGTTTATTAAAACAAAACACGGCGCGGCATAATTGAATGCTGTTCGTTCGCGGTGATTTTGTTTGGCGCAACCGATAGCCCAGTCGGTAAACAATAGGTCGTATGCATATTTATGAAGCTTTCAATGACAACAGATGTATCCTATGGTGGCAGACTCTCCAATAAAACATTTTTGACAGTGCTGAAAATCTACCACAGCTTTACAATATTTCGAGAGAAGGGAGATTAAAATCTCACAGGAATTAAAATCGAGCAAATCCGGCCATGGTCCGATTTTGTGTATAGGTCAGGAAAATCGAGAGATTTTCCGAACCCGGCGTATTTTATTCTGATACATCAAATCGCCGATGTATGAACGGATAAGCATTTCGTCTTCGGTGCCTTCGAGGTGTTATTAGCGGTTACAAAATCTCCGGGTCACACATCCATCATCCAGATATCGTTTAGGTCCCCCTTCTTCCCATATCGGCTTTATACTTTCCAAGACTTCGAATATCCCTTTAATGCTGCCTACTCTTATTGCGTAACTTTCGATGTGTAAATCGGGTGGCTCGGCTCGCTTGTGCTTCTTCAAACATTAAAATCGATGACAAAAATGCTAGAGCGTATTGTGCAGTATTATATGATACAAAGAATTGGCATTTAGCGTTCACAATACGCTCTAAAATATAGATTTTGTGCTTTAAAAGCTCAACATCTGATACAAAAAGTATACACATTCGGAGGACCGGAAAGGAATCAAAATTTGAAGAGGTATCATTTAAAAAACCAAATTTTTATTGAGACGCGGTTCATGAGACACATATCTTACCATTAATGTAAAAAAAAACAATATTATGTAAAAAAAATCAATGGTTATTATGGGTCAGGTGACTATTTTTACCCCTAAACCATCGTTGAATATTAAAAAGATTCTTCACTGTGTATAGTGAAAGTATCACTGGATTAATTTATTTTGCTTAAATCTAGCCAGATAATCAAAGCAATATTATACTGCCAATCATAAAACGAACGAAACAAAAACTCATGAAAAACATGTTTTTCTAGGAAAATTTCGATGTTATTGTTCCACTGGATGATAATTGCAGCATCCCATAGCAGGACACCGTATGTTCACATTGGCTTCATTATACATTTGCGTATGAATAATTTATTCCCCATTGTTAGCTATGAGTTTTGATCAAATGAGATAACTGCTAAATATTGCTCCAAGTTGTTCACATTCGCTTATACATCATATTATTCCCTCATTCAATTTAATTTATAATATCTAATACTATTGGTTTTTTGGGTAAGATAGCAGCGGTAGATTTTGCAAGAAATACTGGTTGGTCGATAACGTGCATAATTTGATGATTTCATAAATCGATTTATATCATCAACAATTTCAAGCATTTATTTCCTAAATGGTAAATTTAAAGTCAAACTAATTGTTTGTTTAGTTTTCGAATCATTTTAGTTGAATTTTGAAATGAAAATAATCGGTTTCATTAGAATATAATTCTCTAATTTGAAATATTCAATACACATTTGCAAATTTTTTTTTTTTGTGTATAAGAGGATTTTTTTTAACTTAATATTTTTTTTTAAATTTAAAATATGAGCAATATTAAAAATATTAAATGTTCTATAACATAAAATAGATAAAAATCAAACAGTGCGAGATCCAGCTAATACATGCAACTTTTTTTTGTGCGATTTCGAAGTTATGCGGTTTTTTTAAAGCAATTTTTTTTTATTTCATAAAGAGTACGTATTGAGATATTTTGAATTAAATAGGGGTTAGCTATTTATTTAAAGCTATTTTAGCCGAGTTATAGCTATTGGCTGGTCCTACCATAATTAAATCTTTTAACGCGTTTTTCTCGAAATTACTTTTTTCAACACGGTTGACATTATATCTCAAGTTTTAATTCTTCATTTTACTTCAAACTGGGTACAAATATTTTCTATATAACCCTCTATTATTCTAAGGACTATAGTGACATCTTTACTGATTATAAATTATATTATTGGAAAGAGAAAATCTACACAGAACAATGATAATATCGACAATTGGTATACTATTTCTTCCGAAGAAGAGAGCAATTTTGAGTCATATCAAAAATCGCAACGAAAATTATTATACAGCGATGATAGTTTTTAATTAAAATTATTAGTATTTCTCCAGTGCATGTCTGCCATTTGAGATGCCAGATATCAGAATACTTAAATTTTACCAATGATGCAAGATATCCTTTAAATGTTATCAAAAATGCTATTTTTAATCCCCATATTGTTTTTCTGTTTTTTATTAACTTTTTTATGCGATTTTAGATACATTTTATATAGCTGTTTCAAAGTTATGCGGTTTAATATTGGAACGCATCTTCACTTTTTCTATGTAAGTCATAGCTTTTTTTTGTACGATTTTCCACGGAACGCATTTACCACACAAAAAAGGTTTAAGTATATCCTTAAATTTTGTAGGCATCAATTTCACAAGATTATATCGCGCGTTATCATGCTGGAGAGTAATGCTATGTCTATTTACCAAAGCTGACCTCTTTTGATACAATGCTGCATTCAATCTGTCGAACTGCTGACGATGCACCTCTGCCGATACTCTCTCATCCTTTTTCCAATACTTTCAATCAAATGATTCCTTTAGAATTCCACCATATACACAAACGCATTTTATTGAATGCAGTGATCTTTTAGGGGTTGAAATAGCCTTTTGTCCACGGTTTATTCATTGTTTTATTTTCGTCACGTTTGAATAGTCAGCATTGTCGTCAAAGGGATAAGAGGGTTGATTTTTTTGTCTCATGCTGACGAACGAGTAGACGCTCACACTAGAAACTTCAAAGCACGTGAATACTACTGATGGAGACTATTTTGAAGATGGTGCATCGCAAAAACGACATTATTTATGTGTACCCCTAATGCCTAGTCAAAATTATTGTTAAATTGGCTAAAAGCCACTAATGTAATTATTGTTATACCGTTAAAGCTTTTCAATACAGAATAATTTTTCAAAAATGGTCTACCGCTCAAAAATGAATAGAATTAGGTGTTAAAATTCAGCCGGCAGTCTGCGCCACCGGATATTACCAGCTATATGTTACAGGCATACACATTATCATTGGATTTGGCGGATGATCTCGAGAGTTGACTTCACCCCTTGGGGTGTGCAGAAACAAATATTGCTTCCCTCGGCATTTAGGGAAAACATAAAACGTGAGGAAGAGGCAATTTACCTATCGTATCCTTTCTGCGCATAAATTCGCGTGTTTTTCTTTATTCAACATACTCGCGCCCCTGGTATATTTAGAGTAATGCAATCTGCATAATATTGACACGCATTAACCTGTCTGCGTATGGGGGGGAGCCGAACACACGCAATGCGAAAACCATAAAAACCAATGATATCATTACTCGGGAAAATCGTGTGAATAATTTTCCGACGATCGGTTCGATTGTGCGTAGTTTGAGGTGGCGGGTGGGTGTTCGTGCAGAACAAAGTGTAGTTTGTCGGTTTAACACGAGGCTGACCTTCGACCGTGGGGCACGTCAAGTGAAAATCCATTTTATAGGTCAGACACCCTGCACCACTATGCTAACAATTATAATCGCCACGACCTGCTTGACCTACCTACAAGACATACTCATTAACCTTAATTATGGCTCACTTCGCTGCCAACTTCTTCGCTCTTTTCCCAATTTGCCAATTATACACAGTGCGTAAGTTTAATGTCGATGCTTAAGAGCTAATGTTGTTGAACAAAATTTAGAAGTATGCCTCGAGTTATGTGCGACGCGAAATGGGCCCCGAATAATGCCCGAGGGATTTTTTGTCGATTACAAAAATAAGTTACTTTTTTACCCATTCCATATGTTAGGCAAGAGTCATTAATTTCTAATACCAAGAAAATTGGGTCAAGCATAAAAAAATCAGCAGCTGCTACTGGAATCTTATGGCGTATATCGGACGATCTACGAAACAATTTTCTGGCGAAAATGCAATTTAGATAGGCGAAATTATGATCGATGAAAATATAAACCAAGCTAAGTGTTACCAGTATCACTCAGTTGTGGCTTTCAATTTTTATTTATTTTATATTTATTTTTATTTTTACCCAATATACAGCAGATAATCAAAAATGGATCTAAACTTTCATAACTGCAATGTTTAAAATAAGTTTTTTTATACTTAGTTTTATCCAAAATTGGGATATTTTTAAAAACTGTGTCGTAAAATTTCGTCATTTAAACATCAATGAATTGTTCTTATCAAATAGATTACGTTTCCAACTGTATTTAGACTTATCTGTATGAATAACTTCTACAGATGCTCAGTTATTATATTATTAACCTCAGCTAGCTTGTTATTTTTAGCTTCCAGAAGCAAATTTAATATCGGGAAGAGAGCCATTTTATTTTTCCACAGTTCCAACATTCCCTTAAACGCTCTTAATTTCTCTGTTCGTCCAAGCACAGCCTTACATGGAGCTTATTAAGCTCAGTAAATATATCCTGTAAGCTAAGTTCAATATCCAATTTTTGTTAGAGAACTAGCAAAGTCTAGCTTTAAATACCGCTCGGGCTATTTTGACATACGTATATTAAAATCAACATTTATAATTCATATGAATAAAAATAATATTATACCTCTATATTAATTATACAACGTTAATAATGAACGTACTATTATTGGCACGCCAATTAAATCAGCAAACTCGGCCCTTAATTATTTTCGCCACATAATTTGACATATCGTCATCGTGTGGGGCATATTTAAGCTTGGAATAATTCAGGCAGATTTTCGAATAATAAACCCCTCGCACCCTTTTAAAATACATTTTGCAAACAAAGATCATGCTTGTTACGCCCTCACGCATCCACGATGCTAATTCGATTTGAACCTCGTTAACATCTGACGAGATCCGTATTAATTATTGACAGCCCGTGTTTACGGTGTTTTTTCCACGAAGCATGAAATCTGTCACGTAGCGTAAATATTTTTCCAGTCAAAGGCGAAATAATTACGTCTTATAACACGTTCCGAATCAATGAGTCAATCATTGTCAATTTGTCACATGTGTAGCTTATATTTTATTTCAATTGGATATAAAAATAAGGACAATTTCGTAGTATAAATAACGATTTATCACATATGAAAAGATATGCTTCTATCGAGTAAATAAACATAAAATCTATATATAATAACTTTGATCCTACGTTATTATTAGAAAGATTCGGGTTAAAATCAAAAGAGAAAGATTATAAGTACATATTAATATTTCTGATTGATCATCTTGATCCAAGCTTATTCTGATTACCTGGATTTAAAAATAAAATACTGAGGCGCTTAAAACAAATTATAGAAAGCCGCCTATTTGCAAAAATATGATTTTAAAATAATGATAATTTCGCCAATCCTTCATAGTTAAGCCATATGTGGAAGACAGATGGGAAGCCATAACATGAAAAATGCTTCCGCTAGAAAAATATCATATAAAGATCGTCTACATCCATTGATGGGTATGGTACTTTAAAGAGAAGAAGCTATTTTTCTAAATTTTCCACAACACTTTATAACAATTTTATGTTAGAAGATGATTTGAAATTATATAGACCTTTATATAAGAATTGGATCCGAAATAGTTGCAGATGCGATTTTAAAATAAAGATGAAATCATCATACAAATAATTTGGCAATTATGAAAATTAGCATCACTAAACCAAAAGGTTACGAACGCTTTTGGACTAATTGATTCCAACAAACAAATTAAATAAATTAGTTATACCTTTATGAATTTTGCGTATTTTGACATCTTGTATTTTAACTCAATTTGTCGGATTTTCTTGTAGAACTATTGTTGAAGATTATTTTTATGCAACAGATTTTTTTATTGTTAGATTATTTGAACTGAGAAAGAGATGACCTATGAACTTTAGTAACGATTCTCGAAAAGAATCCTTAATTCCAACGCCTAAGCCCGGATTGACTATAAAAATGTTATTTTGTATGTTTGGTGGGATATGCGGGGAATAATTATTTATAAATTAATGATACCAGGATAAACTATAGCTGCCAGGGCCGTAATAAGGGGGTGGCAAAGCAGGCGACCGCCACGGGCGCAACTGGGCTTGGGGCGCAAAACGCAAAATATCGACTGATTTTTATTTTACTTGATCATTCTACTTTACATAAATCAACACTCTGTTCGTTTTTATAATATATACTAAGTTTTCTAACCCCTCCCCCCCCCCCATCCCGCAATATTTTCGACCAATTGTAAAATTTAAGCAACCCACCCGATCAGTCTTCTTCGGACAAATTCATTCTGTAATGAAAATTCGTAATCGTTCTGTAGACATCATGTCAGCGGTCCGAAAAGCGGACCAGTTAGATGCACAGACTTTGTGGTCATTTCATCCTCTTTTTGTGGATTTTTTAGGGATAAATGAGTACCTGGGGCCTTTTATAATCTTTACAATCATAGAAGCCCCCTCAGAGGTTAGCTTGCATAGATTCCTTTATCTCAGATGTGAAGTGATGGATCAATGTTTAATTCTGAATTGATGCCAAAAGTCGGCCTTATTGCTGTGAAAGATTGCCAAATACTCGATTAACGAGTACATCTTACGGTACTGTTATTGTTCCAATGTGAGCAAACACGGTACCTATCTTGCGCACAGCTTTCTCGTGTCCAAATCGGATTTCCACCTTTTCAGATCCATCGATTGAAGGACTGGCAAAGCGACGATTTTGTTTACTAAATACACGAATATTCTTGGGTCTCCCTAGCATAATGTCGTATACATGTATCTACATTTTCAAAAAAAATTGGCTTAACGGATTACCTCAAATTGTTTATGCTTCTATTCAATTGAATGATTCATACATTTACACATGAATATGGGAAAGCGTAGTCAGGATATATTACATCACGTGAACATCCAATATGTACTTTTGTCCTTTATCGAGGCCGTCAAATCTTCTTTCCCGCAAATCGATGAAAAGAATAGCGATTTTTCATCTCGGGAGATTTGTCCAATTTTCGGCAGAATCCACAAAAGGCCTTCTTTCATCCCCGAAGAGTGCCATAAATTTGCCGATTGAACCTGTTTGAAATTTGTAATGAATAGATCGACCGGCCGCAAATGTCAGTGGACGCTAATTAAACCCGGGGGCTATTTCGAGCGATCATGCCAGATACAGTGGGGGATGAATGGTGACATTTTTATCAAATAGTTGCAAACACTGGCCCAATGCCAATGTCTAATTAGATAAACAAAGCACCAGGCCAAGTTAGACTATTCATAGCCAAGTGCCGCAAACTTTTAACACGGAGTAACAAATGATAGCGGTTGTATATTGGAAATACCAGGAAACTATTATTGGTAAGCAACACTATAGAAGCGCTAACAATAAAAGGGGATCGTAGCTCGGTAGGGATGTTTGTTGAATGATCACAGTTTTAATGCTTAAATTACGCACCGTGGATCTGCTGCTATCTTTCATCCCTATATTAAACACGTTAAATAGTTCATAAATAACAAGATTATTATCATTTTCACATAAAAATAAATATAACCTATACTTATTAAGCGTACATAAATATTTTTGCAGTCATAATCGCTAAAAAGTAAGTTATGCTCTTAAATGGTAAAGTAGCCTTATAAGGCTAATGAAATGTATATTGTAAAAGGAAGTAGACATCCGCTAGATCTAAAGTTGTCACATGCTTAAAGGAATGACAGAAAAACAACTTCACTATGTTTTAAGCCTTAGAAGTGTCTTTAAGACAAGAATTACTGGTTTTGATTGGCTAAACAAGTCTATAAGTATACAATTTTTTCCCTGTATTAAACTATTTATTGTATTGGGAATGGGAGATTTTAAATGTCGATTTCAAATTGCATTTTATATATGCTACATGAAAAGGTAAACGCCACTGTGGAAGACAACATTGTCTGTTAGGGGGGTACTGGCGTGATTAAAAACTTTAAAGGGCGTTTAGGTTAATTAGGTGGATATTTTTAATGCTACAGTAGTAATTTAATTGATAATAAGGCCCATAAGGCTTGATGACAGTATATTTTATACCATCACTTGTACTAAAAAATCAAGAAAAAAAAGTCTATGCTCAAATTGATACTTGATATTCAACATATCATATTTAAATCGCCGATGCTTGCACATAATGGCTATATCTTATAAAGTTTAAGCCTGAATTTTTTTTTCAACCAAACAGCTGCATTACCTGCTTAAAGCCTTATAATTTTAAGCCCTCGACAGCATAAAAAACACAAATGAGAACAAAATATCGCAACTCGCCGAGGGTGTCTGCTTTCAGATTAACGATGTTTTTCCAGGGAAACCTCCGCTCCGAAAATAAAGCCATGTTCATGGCAGAGGTAGCCGATTATTGCAGGATATTATGACTCAACCTAATGCAATATTATTGCTTCATTTCATTCGTATAATTCGTTGCGAGTGAGTCACGAAGTCGCTATCCATAATAATAAACTTATTCTTTCGCGATAGCAGCCCTAAGATCAACAAGGGGAGTCGGTAGGAAGCTCATAATTCCGCGGGGTTTAACTAGATATCCATTTTAGGACATTTCTGTTTTCCCCGAGGGTAAACTTGTGAATTGATAATGCTTGTAAGTTTGAAAGCGATATGGAAGGAGCGTGTACAATACATTAAGCTGCAATATTGCTGCAGGACTAATAGTTCAATTATTTTTTTAGTTCCTTCCAGTAGAAGTTACTAAGAGCTTTGCATATATCCGCTATGAATGTTTTCAGCAAAATACCTAAATATTTGTTTATCCCGGGGTAAAAATATCATTGTGCAGATTAAGTCATTATGTTAACATTTAATGCAGTTTTTTAACGATTTATCATTTTCAAATGCACAAGAACAATGCGAATATTTTTCATTTGGGCAAAACGACAGTTATTTATGTCAAATAAAACAATGAGTTTTTCATACGTGTTCAATTCCCATTCGAATAATATTTACGATTTTTGATTCTCATCCATTATACATGCCATTAAATTCTAGTGACACAATTGTGCGATTTTTCAGCTATTATTTATGAATTTATTTCAGTATTCGATGAAAAAAGCTACAGATTAATTTACAAATGTGTACAATTTTGGCTAGGTTTTTAAATAATGATGATTTTATATCTAATTATCCTAAAATACAGTATATTGAAGAACTAGAGCTGTATTTTATAGTCATTTTGTACGGAGCCATGACTCAGAATATACGTTTTTTTTTTTTGTTTGTGAAAAAAACAGATTTTTACGTCTTAATATGTGTCATAGATGAGTAAAAAAATTCAATAGATACTTAAGGGATCTTCTTTTAGAGTGAGAGGCAATGGTCGAAATTTTGCACCCATTTTATAATACAAAGCTAATTTTTGTTTTAGTCAGTATATATACAATGTAAATTAGGAAAGCTAAAGTCTACCAAGTTTTCAACGTTGCGGACATTAATAATAAAGATCGTAGGCCTGAATAATTGTACATATCGGTATTAAATTAAAATCTACAAAGCTGCTTTTTTGTCAATAAATAGATTGCGTTAATTATTGTTAAATAGATATCATCTTCTCTCGATGCAAGCTGGCTAAGGTTTCGGTAGATGTGGCTAAAGTTGTAAAATAGGAATTTGTAACTGTCAAAGCATTGGAATATTATGTACATGTTATATTTATTATAAACAGCTACAATATAGTTTCTGTCAACATTATCGTGGTAGACTGCTATGGTAGTCTACTATGGTTCTACCATATCATGGTAGAATAATCTGTACTATGTGATGGAATGGAAAACGGCAGGGCTGGCGCTAATACCGAAACCGGAGAAGGCGACGATAAGGCCGTTGTGCATGCTGGACGGTCTCGGAAAGACACTAGAGAAGCTCCTTCTCACGAGGATCCAGGCGAAAATTGAAGAGAATCTGTCAAATAGATAATATGAATTCAGACCGGGCCGATCAACGCTTGAAGTTATACAGAGAGTAGTGGAAATGATCTGGAAGGCGTGGAGAGGCTGAGTGAAAAGATGATCACGTTGGATATCAAGAACGCGTTCAACACTACCAGCTAGGAGCTGTCTAGCTAATCGCTGTTGAGCTCGTCAACGACTACTTAAGAGACCGATATGTCCATCACAACGAGACTAATACGATGAAGAAATTGGAGATGGCACACTATGGAACGTCCTCTACAACAGCCTGCTGGAGTTTAAAACGCCAGAAGAAGCAGAACACATTGCCTTCGCGGATAATGTCGCACTGCTGGTGACAGCTCGGCATCCATGGGAAATGGAGGCAACGGGTATCAAAGCCCTCGCCAGAATCAACGCGTAAATGCGGGAAAATCGCCTGCAGCTGATGGCAAAGAAAACGGAAGAATGATCTGCAGCAAAAGAAGAAAACCGAAGATTAAACAGTTTGTTGTCAACGATCACGAGGTTGAATACAGCAAAACGCTGAGTTACCTCAGGATTCTCATGAACAACAAGCTGACCTTCAGAAAACATATTGAAGCAGCTGCGCAGAAGGAGCAGAAGGTAGCCAGCGAGTTCGGACGGGTTATACTCAACATCGGAGGGCCAAAGCCGTGCAAAAAAAAGCCATAAACAGGGTATATACTTAATCCTTCTGTGCGGATTCCCGATATAGCATGAGTCGCTCAGACATGAGAGCTACAGAAAGAAGCTGGCAAGAGTCCAACAGCAGGGAGCGCTCCGAGTCACCGCAGCATACAGAACAGTATCTGAAGAAGCGGTGCTCGTGATTGCTGGACCTCCAAGCAAAGAAAAGGGCCTTGGACTTCGAATATCTCAAAAACTACAACGAGCATGACCAGAAACTGAAGGAAGCCTGGCAGCAAAGATGACTTATCCCGATCCGAAAACTTGGTGAAACGACCTACTACTTGACTCAGGTGCTCACAGCAGATTGGCAAGGAGCATCCGTGGTGTGCCATCCACTGCCACAATACTCAGGGTAGCCGAGTTAAACGTTGACAGCAGTGGTCAGGGCAACATGGCATGGTGGCAAGCAAGAAGAACTGGGACCTTTAGAACGATTACGTTGATAAAATTCTGAGCGCTAAAGAGGGCAGTGATAGAGTTCAGGGGGGCAAAGGACAAGGAAGTGGTTTAGTCAGTAAGAATCTGACACTACCATGGGATCAAACCCAGGGTGTTTTATGTAAAATTCCCCTCCGACAGGAACAAAAGAATTATCTGTACATTTCTTTCTTTGGGTGATAAGAACAACTAGATAGACTGAGACAAGAACTCATATAAAATTTAACAGTAAATAACAAATAATATTACATGATAATGGTTGGTTTAATGAAAAAATAATAATATTGGTTGATTTAGAACTTTCACCCTATCCATCTTATTCACTGATCGTTGTGATGATGGTATTATAAAAATAATTGATTACTTTCGGGTCTCCTATTTATCGACTTAATTGTGAAGTATTTGTTGTAAAAAACTACATGCACATTTTTATAATGGGAAGGCAAACGAATACGAAAAACCAATCTTTTCAGGATTTATTGTCCACGAAAAGGCCTTCAACTTAGTAAGAATGTTAACAATTATAGGATTATAGGAGCTCAAAACGCAATAGCCATGTATTATAATATAAATCAGCAATGTACAGTTACATGGAAAAAATATAATATTTGGCATATAAATGGATATCAATTATTGAAGAGTTAGGACATTAACGAAAATAAATTTGATCATTCGATAAGTTCACCAAAAAGTAACATAAAATAAATGAAATTGCTTTTAAGAAGTCTTTCTGCTATGATTTTCAAGTAAATGAAATAAAGTCGAATTATTAACTAATTGATTTTATAACGACTAATAATATCAACTATTACAATCAATTTACATTGGTTAATTTGTGGTCGTTATAACCGAGCTTCAAAAGAAAAGGGACTTTTTTAACTGAAAAATGTATGCAAAATATTATACATCCAGCATTTTATGTAAGAAGAGGGTTGGATGATATTATTAATTATTATGAATCGGAATATTTTTTCAAATTGGGATGTTTCGTTTTAGTGTGTAATTGAGTTTTAAAATCATTTTAGAGGGAAAGAAAACTTTGAAATAGTATGATTATAACATAATTCGTCTCAATTGAGTGAAAAATACACAAACGAAAACTGAAATATAGCTAGCAAAAGCATGTTAGATGTTTGGACAGTTTAAGAAAAACGCAGAATATTTACAAAATGACGGGAGATGAATATGTTATAAGTATAAGTAAGCACTCAAATCAAACGTACATATCTGCTCAGGAAATATCCTGTGGAAATGTGCGTACGATATAGAATTCAAGGATCGCTCCTTGAAAAGGTGATACTTTGTGGAAATACATATATGTATGAATCAAACCCAGATACACATCGTTGCGGGGGTGAATCCGGCGAATTGTTGAAAAATTCCCGCGATCAATCATCCCTTAGCGATACGTTGATCAATACAATACAATTTGGGAAGACATATTTTTCATCGGTCTCCACCCTTCTACGGTTAGGTTTGAATAGCGATCATAAATTGTTAAGAGCCGGCAATTAATTCCACATCCGCCGTGCCACAAATATATAATTGTTTTATTAGTCTTATTTATGACTGTAATTGATCAATAAATAATTCGCAGTCGCACAAACGCACATACTTGCGAAACAACTTTCGACCGGGCCCCCAAAATTTTGAGCTTTCAAACAAGAATAATAATACAGTAAACTCGCGATTATCCGCCCCCGAGCCGGGGGGGTTGGGGACAAGTCTAAATGATTGAACAACACGATATATTTATTGTATAATGGGGTCACATAATTGAATAAACGTTTTTCGATTCGGCCGATTTTGGCATTAACGGCTTGGCACTGTCGCAAATTACCATAAATAAACCTATTTTCATCAGGACCATTTAGTTTATTTTAATTTGCAAAATACTAAAAATATACTAAATCCAAACCCCATATCACAACATATAAATCCATATCTTATATTCTTTAAAAATACACATATGAAATACAATGATTCGAACTTGTAGAATGTGTGATGTATGACACAACATACTTATTAGACAATTTAAGGGACGTTTCTACCTCATTGGTTTAAAAATATTTATTCTTCGTGTATCAAAAAGAACCAATGTTTAAGAACACGTTCAGTAAATTTCAAGTCGATATTAATGAAGTTATAGATCGACGAGGAGAAGCTGCACTTTGCAGAGCTGAGGAGAACTACTTTTTCCAAACTCATGGAAATGCTTTCACACACCTTAAATGAGCATTCTTTATGAATTTTTGCAGGCACGTGTATAATAAACGTCTTCATCGTATAGACTACAATTACCCAAAAATATTTAAAAGTGTTGATTTAATGTACAAAAAACTACAAAAAATTGGTAAAAACACACATTTTTCTTCAATCGCTCACTATTTTTTAATATTTCTTCCTAATTATAGTTTATAATATACACGATATTACATAAGGCTAAAATATGTTTAATTTTTTTACTCCAAATTACCTGTCCAGGACTTAGGACTTCCATGGTGAAGAATATCATCGCTCGTCCATTGACATACGTGGCTCCCCACACTCCCATTACTATACTTTTTCAAGCTTTAAAAAATATTTTTATGTTTAATAAAGAAACCCAACAAGATAGAAACGTCCCTTAAACTAGTATATGATTGATTTTCAAAGATAAGACTAAAAAAATGTGTAAATTTCATTAAATTAATTCAACTATCTTATATTGTATTTTTACTCTTATTACACCTATATTTATGTAATGTGATAAAATTAAATTGAATAACTTAAAAATTAATAACATTAATAATTACATACATGGCATGGATACATTTCTGCTGTCGCAAATGATAATTTGCTATCAAAATGTGATGTCTTACCTGAAACAATAAAGAATATAGTTATAAAGTATCCTAGAATGTGACTATGAAATATATAATATAATATATTTAAATGGATTAATGGTATTCATACAGTTCATTATATTTTTAAGGGGGGTAAACCTGATTAGGAGGCTTAATTTTTTTTAATAAGGAAAAAATATTTAGGGTTTATTAAAATTTAGAAAATATTTTGAAATATATTTAGAATTTTTTTCAAGTAATTTCTGCAAGAAATAGTCGAGTTATAAGCTGTTGCCTTTGGAAGGTCGCCATCAAAGTTTGCTTATTTAGCATTTTTTTGCACCTCTCTTACAATTTAACAAATAATATCATCCCAAACTTGCAATTATTGCAAGTAATTTTTTTAAGACAATAATAAATGACATAAACTGTTTAACTTCTTAGTGTTGCCTTTATTATTGAATAGTTTCACTAACAATTTATGGAATAAAAGGATATCGATTTTTCAAATCATCTAATCTGATTTCTCTCCTTAAATATCATTAGATGATCTTATATGCTACTCTGAAGATTTCTTGAAAAAATATCAATCATACTATTCATTAGGTTCCTATAAAGACAACAATAACCATATGATAATTATAAGCATATTATATAAAAGAAATTTATCCAAATCGAACTAATGTAATAAAAAATCACTGATTATCCACATTTCATTTCATCATGTTAATCAAGAATCACATTTAATCAACCCCAGTTGTGAAAATACTGAGCGTTGAAACATATTAAAAAATCTATATCATCTAATGGTGTTAATTTCAGAAGAATATTTATAATTATTTTAAGCTGGCCTCATCCATTTTGTCTTAAATATTTTTATGATTTCATCCATTCATCCGGTTATCCATCATATTTTATCATTTTGATAGCATTTCATGACAGTCTTCATTCATTTTTCATCTATTCATCCCGCCACATGACCTGTCCAATCATATTTTAAGCACACGCGTTCATGCTGTCTTCATTTTTACATCTTTCTTGCGAGAAGCATTTTGTTAATCTCGACATACTGTCATTGATCGCATTAAACTTTCGCTTAAATGATTATCGATAAATTGTACTGAAATACAATAATAAATATCAGGCTTTGCGATTGAAATTTGATACACTTGAATGAAAAATTTGCTGAAATTATTCGGGACGTACCTTTATTCATGTGCTAATTTATTCCGTCTATGAGATGCCAAAGCTTATTGAATCATCCAATCTACAGTGGGATCAGTGCCCACTGATTGACTCCTGATTACATTATCCAAGACTTGTTATCGCGCAGGAGGATTTTGGGGTCCCAAATTACCCCTCTTTGGCAAGGAGGTTGGGTGGGGTCAAACGCGCCGAAAACCGACAGCGGACGCGATATTTTCTCCGACGAAAATAAACAATTCACTCCCCCACGGTCAAAATTTAATAATCTGCCTAACGTCGGATTACCCAAAAAGTTTACATTCGGCCCTTCGAATTTATTAAACTGGAATTATATTCGATATCAAACAAATTGCCGGGCGTTAAATGAGAATTTCGGTATTGATGTTTACTCTTATTTGGAGAGCTCAAATACTAAGGGCGCGAGGGCTCCTCTCATGGTTTTAATACTTCCCGCATTATTGACAAGTATATATAAGTGACTATCATACACAGGGATCGAGAGGATAAACAAAATGCCTTTTTTTCTTCATAAGACCTATTATCTTCCGTCCAATAACAGTGGATGGATCATATAGTGTACTGTTGCTCTACATAGTGTTTTCATTCATTATTAATTTCGTTCTATCGGATTAAATGTACGGAAATTGGATTTTAGATGAATACCTTTTTGGCTCAACTGAAAAAGCAATCATCAACTACTTTTGTATGTAATACATGTCGATGTATTCCAATCCAAAGCTCTATGGAAAAAATAATTATTTTTTTACAAATGGATCATTCGACCTAGCGTAACAAAACCATAATAGCAATCTTTAATGAAACATTCAAAATATTATCATATTTTAATAGAAAACAACGAAAAAATCAACTATTACCTTGTTGGGTATCGAATTTTCATCAGTGGCTCTCAAACGTTTCGCGATAGTCAAACAAAGGACCATCAGCTCGTACGACCTAATTCGATTCCTAAAAGACGACCACTAAGCGGGCCATCCTAATTTTCGAACCCTTATTTCCCATAAAAGCAATATTATAAATTGGGGCTTTGTTATCGGAAGCATTTCTCTCCCCATAAGATACCAAAATACGCCATTAAAACAAATACATGTAAGATAAATACATTTAAATATAAGAACTCACGGAGGCAAAATTATATCACAAAATAATACAGCATGCGATTTAATGGCATTAAAGGATTGTATTCAAGCTTTTTATGCATATTATGCAATCATTAAGAAATTAAATTCAACGCCTTGATGATGTAATATATACACTTGTAACATGATTTATATACTACTGACAATAAGTTTGTAAACGATATATTTTGGAAGATAATATCATTAAGTTGTCTTCAGAAACCGTAGTAGATTTTGGGCGGTCCGGTATTTTCCTGTACGTCAAATTCCCAATCGCCTGATGTCTTCTAATGATACAATACAGCGCTTCTTAAACTTATGTAATCAACTTTTTAATGCACATTATGATGTATTATTGAATAAAAAAGCTCTAGCTTTGAAAATATTAAAGAAAGGAATTATTAATTATGGTTGAGTAATTTAATACAATGTAAATCAGGAAAGCTACAGTCTACCAAGCTTTCAATATTGCGGACATTGAGTGACAATTTTCTATTTGAATTTATTGGCCTGATAACATAGTTCAATGTGGTATTGTTAGCCATCTGCAATCTAAGAAGGTCATCACATTAAAAGACAATGGAAGAAAATGTGAATGTGTTAAAAGTCAACCTCAATTAAATTAAATCAAGCGAGTCTACCTTATAAATGAAAGGAAAAGTGAATGTTTTTCCCAAGAAAAGTGATTCCTGAGAAAAAAATATGTAAAAGCGATGATGTAAGCCAGAAGATTATCATGTGAAAAATATCCCATTCAATGGAATTGCTTTCTTTCAAAATTTGCGTGAAAGCATTCATTTCATGCTGAACAATAATTTTTAACCAACTATGACAAATTTACGTCGCAAACACATACAAAGTTGAAGAACCCCTTAAATAACAATACGTTCCGTATCCATTACAACAAATCGTTAAATCTCCTTTCAGCATCCTCGTCAGGTTTTCCATCACCTACTGAGACACCTGCTTCCTTTTTTTCGCTAAAATTATATTACTACACCGGGATGTTATTGCATTCACAAACACCTGAACCGGAAAAATTTCGGAAAAACCGGTGTAATTTTAATTTATTAGCTCGCTTGAGATACCTTTATTTACTTTCCATTTGCAGATATATGCCCGACAAGCGAGGGTCAAATTCTCCTTTTTGAAAAAATCCTTATCGTCCCTTGATATAAGGCCCGCTTGGTACACGGGTCGTTACACCATTGATAAGAAAAGCCATTCATTTTACAAGCGGTAAAGTGGTGAAAATAAAAAAAGGAGAAAGTCTGAAGAGCTAACTTTAGTCCTATTAAACAAACGACCAATCCAGATATCTAGATAACGCGAGTGGCGCTATTAATTTTCATTTTCAACACGTGTAACCGTCTCAATTAGCATATCTTCATCATAATTATGCAATCAGATTTATTTATGCAAAATTATATCAATGCGGAATAAATCTCGGAAGCGTTCTGAGATATTTATTGAGGACGACTATGAATAGAAACAGATCCATTGGACCGAAATCCGGCATGTGGATATCAACATGGAGCCATTTAACAAATGCTCAAATCATTCTTCGATGGCTTAGCAGTGTGAATATTTTGGATATAAATATTCAATACCAAATCCTACAAAAAGATGAAAAAAATATCCTACCATTACCAAATTATCAAATTCGATTAATTTTTGGATTTCAATTTCTTTTTTATACCGTCTTAGAATACCATTATTTTCAAGCAGTAATGCTATTTCACTGCTCTAATAGTTGTGGAGGCATTGAACATGTTTCTTGTAAAAGCATTGTAACTCTTCGACAACAGTTTCTACTCCCACATTGTGGTTTATGTCTCAAATACATCTGGAGCTATTTTTTTAAACTTATTAAAGTAGCATTTACGTTAAAATTGTAATGCAAAAGCTTTATATTTTGCTCGTGTAAATCAAGCTTGTAATAATACAATATTTTCTTGCTTTTTTTGTTAATAAAATTGATACAAACCGACTCGAATTCCTTTAATATATATTTCGCAGTCCAATCATCTTAACATAGTCAACCTACAATTTCTTAGATGTTTCTTCTGTATTTACAGTATTTCCATTATAATTACAATGCAGTTAGTACACATTGTTGGAGTAGTTTCATAGAAAATTACATAAATATGATAAAATGACAAGAACGCCACTCGTAGAACTCTGATTAGATTGAAATAGTAACCATTATATTATTTCAGTAGAATATAAAAAGACTATTTACATTTTAAGCTGGAATATACTTATTTAATTTTCTCGGTTTTATATTTCCCGATTGATTATTTTATAACAAAGCCAATTCCCACTGATTTCATATAATTTTCAAAGTACATTTGGGTCTGTTTTTATGCGATAGATACGCATATTAAAAAAATCACACATAAAAAACTGAGGGAGAGGTTCCATTATTTTTAAAAACCGCATAACTTCAAATCATTGTAATAGAATGTACCAAAAATCGCATAAAAAAGATTATAATTTTTTTTAATCTCAGATTTGCTTTTTTAAGTATATTTTATTCAATAATCATACAAATTATCGTTATCAGCCAGCATACGTTTATTCGTCATCTTTCTGTGTAAAAATCGTCTTTTTTAAAATCGCCGATTAACATTAAAGAAGTAAGACACAATGTTGTATCCAAATCCAGTGATTTAGAATGAGCATTTTTACAGGTTAATCTACTAACAATGATATATGAATGATATAATTCATGTTTACTTGAAGAAATTACCGAAAATTGTGTGCTATCGACAGTGTACATTTATTTAAATACATGTTTAATACACGCTGCGATGGTCCTGGCAGATAAGTGGATTTGTACGAATAATAAGTGGTGGACATGCAAATATAGCATTTAAGTTTATCATGATTTTAAATTATATCACTACTCTAAGGGGGTTCAACTCTGCGATGATTTAACCATTATTTTTTTTACGTAGTTCGTGATATGGAGACATGCAATTGTTAAGCTTTTGAGAAGATTTGCCAGATTTAAAAACAATTCCATTCGCTCATCGCTCTATACATACTCACACTATAACGGTTGTAACTTGTCACATGTAACCATCAAAAAATCTCATACCTATTATATGGTGGATAAATAAGGACAAAATACATTATTTCTTCTTAAACAAAGAGAAACCACTTAAAATTAAGCAGTGAATAGGCATGGATCCATACTGCTCCAAGACAATGCTCAGCCGCATACATCGCGAATAACCATTTCCATGTTAAATCTTCTGAATTGCAAGATTTTACTATATCCACTTTATTCTTCTACTTAGGATAAAAATGCCAGAACTTGGGATAATTTATTTCAAGGGTTCCAAGAATTTATTGGTTTTGAAAGTGTGGAATAGTATATTTCTTGCAGCCCAAGATCAATCGATTTGATATAATTATGAGAAAATTCGATTAAATCTTACAAAATTTAACATATATTTGTTTATACTCTTGATGATACAGATATAATTATTTCTATTATGCATGATCGATAACTAAGATTGTAAGTAAATTAATTAATATTGATGGAAAATTCAATATATATAATCCAATTCGCTTCGGCATTAAATGAAAGAAACTTGAATTGAACAGCAAAGTGAAGCTTGTGCCGCTATGGTAAAGAAACAAATTTATTCCTCCAGGACAATAAGAAAAAATGAAGCATTGCATAAAGTTTGAGGTTGGTCCCAATCGTTCTTCCTATATATAAGCCAGGGGGTGGCGCAAAAATGGAAGCCCCCGATTGCAGGTCAAGGGCAATAGCGCATGTCTGCTGTTTCAGCAGCACGTGTCCATTGCAGTGGTGATTGCACATACAAAATGAATCATGGGTGCATTAAGATAATTTGGGTGTGGGGGGTGTGGGTGAGGCTATAATTCCCGAGGGTGAGAAGACCAAAAGGCAGTTAGCAAGCGGCGCTGACAAAAACGGCACTAAATTATTCAGAGATTGTAATTACCGGCAACATATTCATGATGCTACCTTACTGCGGACTCCGCCATCTGTACCGCACTCCAATTAAACTACACCATCCAACTAAATACTATTCCGCTCTCATATTTAAACGAATAAACTGCTTTTCAACCTAAATATCCGATAAACTTGTAATCGGATGCTTTTTGCACCACCTGGCCGCATTCCAACAAAAACGAGAGTATCATAGTTCTTATTGCGCCATTAAAAAGACTGTAAATTTCGAGCATCCACATCGACGGCCAAAGCAAATAAATTAACTGCAGGAGGCCTTTGCAAACGTTTTCCCGGTTTTTCGAAATTGCGGCCTGCAATATGGGTCAAGTGTGCTTCGATCAAACGCTGCCAGCTAGTTAGAATCAACCATGAAGTCACGTAATAATTAATCGAATGCATGCAAAATTAACTAACGCAAATAACATGTTAATGGAATAGCAAAAACCGCATATCGTGGTAGCAAAACGATTGTATACGGGAAAGCTTCTAAATTACACTTTTCAAAGGGAAAAAATGTATGATTCTCAGCAAAATGAGTTTTACATGCAATGAAATAAAAACAGCATTACATAAGCTATATAAAAATTACATGAAAATGCAAATTCTTGGAATATAATTCAAGAATTCTGATATAAATGTTTGTTAAATTTTTTACCCAAAAAATACCCAAAATTTTACCTTTACGAATCGAATACTCTTCATTTCTATTCAGATTTGTCCTAATTTTCTAATGAGACGATCAATAGAATCGGACAAGGCCTCAATTAAAATAATCATAAAATCGTTTATCCCTTAAAACATCTAGAATAAAGACGCTCTTGTGTCTGAAAGGAAATTTGCCAATCCAATAAAAAGAGGTTTTCAAAAAATATAGGAAATACAAAACAAATAAAAGGTTATCCAAATGCTACGCTTACATGTCAGCATTGTATAATATTTACACGTGACGTCTTTTCAAATGATATAAACCATTTTATTTTAGTAGAAGATAGTACAATTTCAACCATAGTAACAACGCGTTTACATTATTATTGAATGACGAACGAAAGATTCGTTGTTTTCAAGCAAAATTTTATTTAGCGATGAAGCTCATTTCACAATGGATCGATTCGTCAATAAGCAAAATTATCGTATATGAGGCGATGAAAATCTTATTATTAAAAGTTTTATTAAGGAAAAATGTCTACACCCAAAAAAAGTTACTGTTTGGTATGCATTTTGGATAAATAGAATCATTAAGCCATATTTCTTCGAAGATCGTGCTGGAAATGCTGTTACAATGAATGCTGAGCGATTCTAATCGATGTCGAGTGACTTTTAATGGCCACAATTGAATAATATTGTTGTGTCAGATGTCCATTTCTAGGAAGACGGCATCACATGTGATACAACGTGATTTTCTTAATTAACGCTGCAAATTTTTCTCCCTGTCAATTCCTTTAGAATCCTTGAAAAATTTGAAGGAAAATGGTACACAGTATGAAAGTAGTACTTGGCGTGATGCAGCATTTTTATTTAACAGGATATTTAAGATATTAAAGACGAAACTTTTTTAATTGTGGAAGGTGTTTTTCCGGAACGCAAAAATGAATTTATGAACCAAAATCTTTTGAGACAAATTAAAATTTTTGAATAAAATATACAACGTTCGAGATGCTTTGAAGTTGCCTCCCATTATGAAAGACGCTATTAGCATCACTTCCCGAACCCTTTATCCATCATTATCCTTCCCTTATTTTTAATTATTTTAACAACCATCGGCTTAAGTAATCATATCTGCTAATCGACAATAATTACTTGACCTTTGACTTACATCTAAGGGGATTACATAAGATAATTTCATCGAAATAACATTTTCTTCGTCTCTTAAATCATGCAAACATGATATATGCATTGAAAAGATACAATTGCTCAGTGCATGATTCTTAAATAAAGTAATCACTTGATGGGATGCAAAGAGCATCCGCCAACTCAGATTACATTAACTACGCGTGTCCCTGATTTAACACCCGGCAGACTTGTAACGTTACTAATCTGGACTCTTGTGTAAATATCTCATAAAATTGTTATCGACAGATCGTCTTCTCCGAGTTCCTAAACCCAAATAATCAAATGATCGATCGCCATAAATCGCAGAAGCAGTAATCAAATGAGCATTTATATCGTATAAATATTTATTGCAGGTTCATTGATCACACACCCAATGTTCTGCTGTTTGCGAAATTCAAATACGGCACAGAAATGTGATATTGTAGAAGTTTTTCTTCGTTCAAATCGTGTTTATATACTATAAAAGATTGCCTCCAAAACTAAAAGTGCTGAAAACACCTCTATAAATACCATAAACTAAGTCTGGTCGACGTTATTGCGTCGTCGATGAAGTCATTATATGAATGCTCGAAATTCAAACTAATGTCAGAACCGATTAAGACTACATAGAAAAGCCCTTATATCTGTCAGATAATTAAGCTGTAGACCGTTAAAATAGTGTTTGTTTAATTTCATAAATTGAGTTTTAAATTCTCAAGAAGAAAAATATAAACAGCCATCGCTGACTTGGCGTATTTTCAACTTAACACATTAAATACAGATATTCTTAAGAAATCAGCTAAGTATTTTACAACCCTGATAAGAAATACTTTCATATGAATAGCTGTTATTATTGCTTTATTCGACGATAAGTAGTATATTATATTAAATGTAAAAATACGCATCCCGCATTTGACGTGTTAAGAACAAATTTATCATCAAATTTATTACATCGAATACTATTCAAAATTTTATCCATAAAGATCCTTATCTATTTACATGCGTGATATATAAATACAATGTCTAAAATATAGATATGAATATTTTATTATTCCACTAAAAATATATGTTTATATAGTTTGCCTTTGTGTAAATTCAAAAATTGCTTATCGGCAAAGATCTAATTTTTCTAACGAATACACTTATGTAATATTAGTTTGACATTGTTGGATTGTAAATGTTTTTACAGCAGGAAATATTTCGAGTTCTTGACGACACAAATGTTCTTGATGAAATCCCCACATTTCTATAAGAGTACTTAAAATACACATCCATTTTAAGTCAATGTTTAGGACAATTAGAACGATAATAATATTTTGTTTATGGTAGGAAATAAAAATATTGAAATAATACTTAATATTCGGCTTAGAAGGCAAAACTAGATTTTGATAGTGCATCATACAAAGTATATGGATTCAAATTGATTTAATGCATAACTTATTTAAGTGAATAAATAAGCGGTGACTTAAATAAAGTTTATGTGTTGTGCATCAATCCGCATGAGACGAATCAAAGGATGAAGTTAATTAATAAGTTTCCAGAGGGAACTGCTGCGATGCCTTATTACATCCCAAAGGATATTTACATATTTCATGGATGATAATTCAATTTGCATCGACGATGCAAACGAACCAAAACTGTCTCCTGCTGAAACTGCAATATGAACTTCGACCATGATATTACTTTAAGGAACGTATTAATTCCCCGTTACGGCATCAGCTTTGGCGCATAATCTATTTGGAGTCCGGACAAAATGAAATATATTCCGATTTGCGAAATTGTGTTTTATTTTGATTTTATAAAGTTGGCCTCGTTAGGGTTCTGGAATCGTTTAGTCGTCTAATTTGAATGCAAAACTGGCATCATCATTCATGTCGAGGCCACTTGCGCTGCGAACTACTTTCGTACTTAAACAGGACAGGAGCTCCCACAGGGAGTTTGTGGTCGGAGAAGTGAAGAGTCCTATTCTCTAGTGAGGATAAAACCAAGTTAGTCCTCACTAAAAGCACATTATGTAGAATCTTGAGGAAAAACATCGGCAGGGTCCTTAAGACCGCAAATTCATAGACGCAAATGTATACATACCGAAATCTTGCTCTATTTCGCTCAAGACACATTGTGTAATCTTGGCATTTCAAACATGCATATCCAATGTGATAATGAACATTATTTATATGTCAAAACTTGAATTAATAAAACCAACGAAATCATATTACATCATAGATTTACTGATGATGTAACAAGATTCATCTCTATTTCTTTTATCGTTGATTTACAATTGATTCAATTTAAGCCAGATTTCTTAGATTTGAAAATGTAAATATTTATTGACACAATTCAAATAACCATGCAATAAAAATTCACACAATAAAATTGTTTTTATATAGAAAAATGTCATATAAAAACCGTATTAATATATATAATATTAACAATGTAGTTAGAAGTATAAATAGAGCCCAAAATGGTTATCGTTCGATTTGGTTGATCGTTTTTGGGGATTAATTGCACCTAGGCTACTGCACTTTCAATTCGTATTTTATGCTCTTTTGGTGACTATAATCATCAAGAATAAATTGTAATTTTTAAATTTCAAATTTAACAACCCAAATTACAGTGGATCGATTTTCACCGAGTGAAGAATTTATTCGAAATTTAATACTTAATTATTTACCACCACTAAATATATTTGCGATATTTTAAGTGTTCGCAAATATCAAAATTTCAATCTGGATTTTTTTATTTAAAATTGCCTTGGAAATGAAAGACTGCGTAAGGTGAAAATAATCCAACAACTATTGAAAAAGTATTGGCCAATCTCGGATATTCATGATCAAGTGTTCAAAGAAATCTTTAAAAAATCGGAAAGGTGTGGAGAAAAAGAAGATGGGTGCCGCACGATCTAAGCGAAGAGAACTTGTGCGACCGCATTAATGCATGCTGAAAATGGAATCTGAAACGTCTCAATAACTGAAGAAGATAAATGGGTTCTTTACTCTAATTATGGATGCAAAAATCAATGGTTATCGAAAAGTCAGGAGCAAAACCGACCCCTAAACCCGACCTGACAACAAAAAACCAGTTTCCACCAAACAGATAAACCTGTTACCAAATAGTTGTATAGGAAATAACATTTTGCAATAATATGTTAAAAATAAATTTTAAAAAAAATGAGCATTCATATCTTTCATTTAAAAAACGAAAATCTTCATGGGTACATCTTATATGTTCGACATTAGAAACGATATTATATAGGCTCCAGCCATTTTGACACATGAACATATGATACCATCGTCAGTCTGATATTAAATACAGAGAAATCTTCGGGGCAATTTGTTGAAAAAAGCAATATATTGAAAAAGTTACAAGCCAGATTGTTTGGGATTGATTCGGAAAGACTTCAATACATCGGATGGTAGCGTTAGAATTGTTATCACGTACCCAGAAGAAAATTTATTGACCGCTAATGAAAGACTTTCGTTGTTTTAATTGACACAGGTTTAACCCATCATTTGATGAATTTCCGATATAAACGGCTCCGTAGATAGCATCTAATGGATACCGTCGTTCATAATAATTACGTGAGAGATTCGTCCGAGCCCCTAGGAAAATTTTGAAGCGGAGCTAGTGTTTTGTACGCCGTGCTGTTTTTTAACAGACCATTAGGTCAGAGTCGCTTCATGTTATCGGGACGTCTAGGGACGTGTGTTTGTGAAATGGACGTAAGCAAACAAATAAAGGAAGAATTGCTCGCCTGAATCGACGTTCGGCAGGTTGTCCGTTCGCCGAAATTGTCTTTCTACAATTCGCCGTAATATATTTGTGGTATGTTGTAAACAGCTTCTTCGTAGGTAAACATCCGAAGTCAGCTTGTTGTGTGGAGTGTTTGGTAACTAGGCTCGTTTGTGCTTGCCTCGCAGACTGCAGTCTTTACACGAGTGTTTACAGCGGCACACAGTTTGAACAGCCGTGATTTAATTGGTTTGAGTAACAAGATAAGACCTAAGGACATGGTGGGGGATCAGGATCGTCCCGACGAGATATTTATTACCGGATCTGCTGAATCAATCAATTAATTTATGCTTCACACCTCCATTGGTTCTCCTCTTCCTTCTTGGGATTCAATTAGTTTCAACGTCCATCTACCTGTTTATGATATTTCAAAATAGTTTTATATCAATCTTTCGCGAATGAAAAATATGCATACCAAGGGATACTCCAAAATATGTTTTAAAAGTAATTATTAACAAGTCAATTTCTATAACATCGATATGATCGCCTTGATTAGTTCTTCCCTACATTATTTTTTATGGCTCACACAAGCCTTATAGTAGAACTGCTAGACACCGACAACGTATTCCTCCATTTCCGTCCATCCTGAACCTATTCCCTCCAACTGTCCAGGCCCAGATGTGCGATATCTCTGTCAACCTAATTATCCCAGCATAGATGAGATCTTCCGGAGGGTCTTCCACTCAGTCCCGAATTGAAGTCCGCTCGAGAAAATCTATATATCTATGTGACAACTATGTTACATGACCTGCCCAACTTTCAGCGTAGATGTCCATGACCTCCTGATTTGACCTCATGGTATCGATCCATGCTTTAGCGTCGTAATTTTTCCCATTTATATTTTACAGGTTATTAACGGACATACATTTTGTTATTAAGATTCGGATTTGGTCAAAATTTTCTTGTGGGTAGTCCCGCGGTTAAGTAGATGGACTCATAACTTAATCATCTTGGGTTCGAATCCTACAGGAGGTGTGGCTGGCGACCACATTTTCAAAACATATATTTGCTATGAAAAACCATGTAAAAATGGTTGGCAAAAATCCCATTAAAGGGAATGCTAAAAGCGACCACAAAAAAAACAAGTTGTTTGTTCGAGAGAGAGAGAGTTCAGAGACTGACAGAGACGGAGAGAGTGTATTGCATTTCGAAGATTGTGAATGGGAGATAGATACGGAGAGAGTATCCTGCGTACATCATAAGATTGTAACGTTAACCCAAATTTATTGACTAATAATGATAACCCAAATTAATCGATTTCAAGCGGTGATTGAAATCGATTAATCGAAATCGAATTTAAAATATGTAATTATTAGTTATATTATTCATTAACTTCCTGTAGTAGGCATTTTCAGATGTGTTCATCAGTTATATGTCAAAATATTTTAGAATTTGCTTAAATTTTCTATTTTACCTTTTCTTATAATACGGATTTTCACGGAAATAAGGGGGTTTTTTGCAGTATTTTTATTGCTTCCATTTAACATAATGTTATTTTTGGTGAGAAAAAATATATGACTGAATACTTTTCAAAAAGTAATATATATTAGTTTGGCTGTGTTAAAACTGGTGCATGCTACGTAAGAGACAACAAACGCTGTTTGTCGATCTACCCCACGTAGCACAAAGGAACAGGACCATTCAATTAGACGAAATGTTTTACATTAAGGGAATTAGATGCAGTTCCTCTAATAAAAGCGGAAATCTCGTTCAAATTACATGCCTTCCCATTCGTAATAGTAAGTTGGTGCCAAAATAGTGGCATCGTTCCACGGCGGTTGCAAGATAGATCCCACGAGCCCCCTGATCCCGGAATGTCCGTGTAACTAACAGAGTGACCAGAACAGGAAACCATACGTGAATCCCTTAGGCAAGAGGTTTACAACTGACACGAACACTGCACAACTTCCTGCAAAGTGCAAAGTGAAACTTGAGAGCTTCGGCCCTGGGGGGATACCACGGGACGACAAAAATCCTTTCAAACTCTGATGTTTATTACAATTTTCTTCACTCTTTAAATACGACGTTGCAGGAGAAGCATGTCGCTGACAAATCGTACTTCAAACGTGCTTCCCCGAGGTTTTTCAAATTTGTCGTGTATGTAGAATATCATAAAAAAATTTGTATAGTCTTCCTAGAGGTTATTCTAAATACAGATGAAGAATGGTTCTTTAGTAAAATTGAATGCCATCGAATGCAAAACAGACACGAGATACTTGAACAAAATTATGCGATTGCTTTATATTTGGCAGACGAGTCCCTATTAATCATTTTAATGATACTGGCAGCATCCCAAAACATAATAATAGTGAACCTAAATTAACAGCAACTTTCCTAAAAATGATTTGGAATGGAAAGGTTCTAAAGAATAATGTGTCATCGAATGACATTTGATAATTTGTCAATAAAATAATCAACAATGCTTCATAAGTAACAATGTGTATTTACATACAATTTGTTTGGAACAGAGAGTAACCGTGAAAATACAAGGACGCATTCAGATCATAAATGATCCATAAGTGATGTTTTCAGCTTGTGAAATCGCAACTCCAGGGAATGAAAGCTTATTTCATTCTTTGAATATTAATCGAAATCAAAACGTTTTATATCTACAAAAAAAGTTGTAAATTATTCAGAATACTCTGTGTTTTTAAATGGATATTTAAGCATTTTTTAATATCAATTAAAATATAGCAATTATATTATCGCGTTTGCAGATACGTCGTTTGCACGAAAGCTTGAACAATCGAAAAGCATTCCTTGCTGGACATAAAATGCCATTTTGCCATAATTGAAGCATATTTGTTCCTCTAATTACTTTGGATAAATCTGCAGTGAGACAGTGCTAAATATGGATATCATTAAGGGGGTGAAACAATATCGCAGACCATTTCAACGGTCCTTAATTAATATCCTAATGATAATTAAATTAATTTTTACATTTATCTATCAAATTTGGCGATGGAGAATGATGGCATGTAGGTGTGTGGCATGTTGGTCACGCAATTTTAAATTAATTTGATTATATGTAAATGTCTATGTAAAAGATCCCCAATGGGCTATATATCTTCAGTCTTCTCGTTAGATTGTTAACACATTCCCGTCGGGTTACGTACGTCTTTCGAGTACTATTAGTAAACGCGAGAGATGCACTCATGCATCTTTAGCTATATGATTTATTGGCTCTAAGGAAAGGGTTTCATGTTATAATCGCAAATATTCCCCGCGTCAGACAATTAAGTCATGGTATGTTTACTAATCCTTCATGTTTCATTATTAAGTTTATCATAGTAATTTTAATGTTATTATCCTTAAAAATTATCTGTATTTATATTAATTTTGAGCTAATCAATTCGACGTAAAATTCAATGTTTTTTTTTTAATTTAAGCAGATGCTCTATCCATGACACAATTCATCCAAGTAGTAGAGATAAATTCTTTATTTGCTATAAGCTACTGAGTCAGTTCCAAAAAAAAATCTCGCCGAATAACAGCGAACCTGGGTGTTGTTTACAAGAATTCATTTATCTACTCCTCATCCCAGGTTTCGATATATATATTCACCACCTCGGGAAGGCCATGTATGAAGAAGGCCAACTTTGTGCGTAACTCCTTTTTTATATCAGAATACTATCCAAAAATAGTATCCAGTATTGCTTCCGCTCTGAAAAGCTGGTCATGTCAAAGACGATCACCGATGATATTTATAGCTTTGCAAAATTTTATTTTGAGGCGAAAGTTCAGTCCCAAATGACAGATATGATAAAAGTTTTTTTTCCACCCGACAAACTAATAATAGAGCCGGCGCCTCTGAAAATACATCCCGGTCAGCTTGTTTTCTTTTGAAAAGATAATATTAAAAACCAGCCGAGCCCTCATAATTTTTCATATTAATATATTTAAGTCTTAATGAGAACCTTTTGAGGGCTCATCCCACGGAGCTGGAGACCCCGGCCCGCCCACGCAGTCCTTTCAGACGAGCCCTAATATAATGATCATCTTGTCTTTTCATGTCAAAGCGTCAATATAGCTTTTGAAAATGATCTCGCTTTCAAAAGTAAAAAACTATTTTTGGTCGCGATACCTTCGTCGCAATTTATACATGAATAATTTGTATGCAACATGTGTAAGGGTTAAATTATGCTTAACTGTTAATAGCAAACACCTGTCACGACAAATGGCAGCTATAATGGTTTCAGTTACGAGCCAGTTGCATTGTTATTACCATGTTTTAAAAACTCTTTGTTATTCAACATGTAACATTTCAATGTCCCTATAGAATATATTCCAGAGTCCTCGCTGCTTATTCGTCGATAAATGAGCGTGCCAATTTTCCCCATAAAACATGTTTTTTGTTGTTGTTGAAACTGAAAGTTCAAGGCTTTCACTTGATTCATTGTGTTTTGAGATAAATATAGACATAATGATACTTCATATTAGGAAATTCAGGTAAAACAGGACTTATATTTAACGATGACGATGAAAGTTACACGAGGCAAATACATCTTATTCTAAATATATGAAGTCACAATATATTTTTTGTAGAATTTATTCTATTCAATTTCGAGAGGATTTTTTCAAACTGTAGCTCCCTGATTAAATTTTTTTGTTCATTTCAAGAGTCATGTGGCATTCTGAATGCTTTTTCATGATGAAAATGATATTAGTAACACGTTGGGAGTCGCTGATCCTTACTTTAATTACACAATAATGAAAATGCACTCGGCAAGCTTTATTCAGTATTCAACCGTTATGCATTTGAAATTACGTACATTATCAACATAAAGTAGATTAAGTGCAACGAGTGAGCACTTGTTTTGAATTCGTATTCTAAAGGATTATTCATTCAAAATAATGAATACAAATTCATGCATGGGTATTCCTGAAATCGGCGTATTCCCTGAATGCATAGAGAGTTTTCACATTCTGAAGCGCGGGAATGAAAAGGAACATAATTATCAACAATCCCATTTAGTGCAGTATACGAAATGCATCATAATTTAAGTTCTGGAATAATGTGCATGTCGCTATGCTAATTCTCATATAAATTTCGCCACTCAAATTGATGGCATTTTAATGTACCTTGCACCCGCACAAATTAAGTGCTTTCCCACAATACTCACGCAAATGCATTTATAATACAATTTCCTTGTTTTCTTGTGATGCATTTTGTTCCATTATTAAGCCATCAATGACAAAATATGCTTGTGTTTGAAATAATAGATCGTTTTTATTTTAATATCAGCACAATAATGGCTTTACAACGAAAGCGTTGTGGAAAATCATCGCTAATCACTCAATTATATATAAATTGAAAGATTTTGTCTCAAATCAATCGAATCCAACATGAGATCAAAATGATTTTTAAAAAAAATCGAAGCATACCCTTTTACGAGTATATTCAGCTTGTATCGAGACACGGTTCAGGCAACACGGATATTTTGTCTCCATTACGAATTGATACTTGTTCGTTTATTTTGAATTATTTTTACTGTTATTTATAATTAGTGTCGATAAAAATAAATGTGTGTGATTCTTTTAAAACTTGATAAGTATCATAAGAGGGTAAAAAAATGATAGGAGCCGCCAGGAATTTCCTAGAATAGGAAGGGTCCCTAAATTGGATGATGATACTCTGACGTCATTCATGGAATCAAATTTTCCTTTGCAAACAATCGAGCAATTGTCAACTAAGTTTGGTTGTCCTTAGTCAATAATTCATGGGTCTCTATACTAGAGAAGCTTTAATCTGTATATCTGGTCCAAGTTCAATACTGATCAATTTTATGGTAAAGTTGATTATACGTAATTAAAAATGGTTAAGGTACAATAGTCCTGAACAAAAAATCAATAGCATTCATCAAGTCAGACCTGTTTCTACCCCTAAGCTATCATCGACAATAAAATGGTCATCTTCTGTGTATGGAATGATATCAATAAAGTAATTAATTTTAAACTACTAGAACACGATCATATAACTAGAAAAAAATACTTGAAGATGATATCTCTTCATTCTCTAAAATTACCAGAAAGACTCTAAAAGACCAGCTTACGTTTGCAAATTCAAGACATAGTTCGAAAAGACAATTGAGCTTGACTAAGATTTACTTAATTTGCTGTATTCCACTGATTATCAATTATTTAGATATCAGAATTCTCTTCGTATAAAATTAAAACAATCACGTACACATTTTCTAAACATCTCAAAGATAAAAAATATGATGTTTTAATCTTTTTTGAATATAAAAAATAGATACTATTGTGCCCCTTTATATACCTACAATACGAGCTTATTGTAGCATCTGCCCTTATGTAATACTTAACAATTACAATAAATTTTACTACTTCCTCCGGACCAATAACATCTCCAGATCATTATCTTAAAAGGTCATTTATGGACATTAAACCTTAGATATACGTACAAATTTCTCAGATGATAATCTAAATTTACGACCACCTTACCTCCAGTTGTGCCGATGGGATCCGAACGTTTTAATTTCCCACATGAATCGGACGTTCTTCAACTTTCATCACATTCAATAAATTTCACAACACATATTCGAACGAATTATCGCTCGACTAATTAATTCCCGACGTCGCATTCAATTTACGATACGAAATAATCAATGCCCTAACGTCACTCGACTACTTGAGAACATCTTCGTTTCCAACTGTTTGGGAATCGCCCATCAAAATCATTACCATGGCGCTTAATTAAGCGACGCCTGGGAATTCTTTTTGTTCTACAAAAGCGTATAATCAAATCTCAAAGCATTATATCCGAAAAGTTTTCATCGCCCTTTACAAAAAAAAACCATTCTTACCACAATCATTTCCCACAGTCTTGACGCGTTGACCAAAAACAACAAGCGATATAAATTCTCCAACCACTCCCACCATTAAATGATCGTAAAATCATGAAAATTCATATCTGCGGATATTAGCATTAAATTATTGTCAGCACTTGAAAAATAACATAGACAACGGTCAATCAACTCTTTCTACTATAACGCTTCATATACGTTCACTATTACGTCAGATAAAACTAGCTTTTTAAAAAACTGCTGCGATTAAATATAGACCCTCTTGCAATAGGCTGAGAAACTCTGCTCAAAAGAAAGGGGATTTGCGATCTGACACCATTGGAAATTGCACAGTAATCAATAAGTTTTGGAGATATGATCATCGATTTACTTTTTTAAACTCGTTATTGGTTTACTTGTGGAAATGACTCGTCATTGAAGTCTCGCAGCTGGATCTGATCTCTCTTTGAATATATTATATAAGGCTCCGGGATTCAATTAGAACAATCATCAAGTCAGGGTTGTATACAAACAGGGCACCATAAAAACCAAAATAATGCATAAAAAATATTATAGTGTAATGTGGAAGAAAATCTTGGGAAAATTGCAAGCCTATTAGATTCGGATTTTCTACTTTCAAGAAGAGATTTCTGCAAATAAGTAGTGGTACTCGGATGATGCTATTTCCGACCTCCCATGAGGTGTCATCACATCAGCAGTGAATTATCAAAACAGCAGCCAACGACTCTTTTACCCCACCCCCGATGGAGGACGATCTTCACGAGGGGTCTCTCTTTGCTCTGAACCCCAAGAGGGGAAGATCTTCGATTTCGAGAAGACGCTACAACAAAGCGTCTACCATCGGGTGGATCATCACCTGCTTGCTCCGTATAACGCACGTTCGCTTGTTTGCCTCTGGTTCTCCTATTTGTGTGGATTAATTTAATAAATGCGTTGTGCCGATTGTTTGACGTTTTATTGATCATCTGCAGCGTCTGCCTTATTTCGACTTATCACCGAGCTAATGAAATCATAGACGTGTTCCGTCGTTCATCGCAGCCGATTCGCTGGTCGGGACCATCGTTACGGATTGCGCCGCGATCAATCTCGCAATCGATCACGCATCGTGCTGAGATGCTCTCAACACCGAGTTTGCGGGCAAACAACGCGACCATTCCAAAAGTCGCAGCGACGTATAGCTGACTTCTTAACGTAAGAAGAGCATCGTAAACGCTACATTGCATTATTTTGCATAAAATAAATCACAAAAACTGTGATTTTGCACATGTGATTGTTTCTCATTAGCTTTGAATCATCATATTTGGTTAATTTATGAAAAGATCCTTGGAATAGAAATAAATTGGAGAGGATTTGTGAGTAAGTAGAGAACATTTTAAAGTTTATTTATCACCTAATCACACAGTGTTTGCTTTTTCAGCTCCAGAAAATTAGGGCAAGTCTGGATTGAGAAGATCGACGGATGTATTAATACTTTCGATCTCCCAATTTGTTGATACGGGATTTTTTTCCCACAGTCTGGATTTGAATCCGAACCTTTGTAATAAGATACAAAAATACCTACCCTTGAATAAAAAGGTGAAAATCAGATGCTTTGTGTTTAATATAGGTATTCTATTATGTTCTTTTTTCTCTTATAATTTTTTGATTTGGCTCGTTATATGATTTACTCATCTTTTAAAATATAATTTTGAGAATTTTAAAAGTATTTTTCATCAGAAATGCCGTTTTTTTTTCAAACTTACTTTTTTATCATCAGATGTATCTCAGCCATTCCTTTGACTAAACTTTGCCTTTTAAAAAAAATTAAGCCGCGTTTCTAAATGGCAAAATTTGTACCGAAATAACAATTTACACGAAATTGCATACTGTACGAATTTCTTCAAAAAATAATGCAACGACTGCAACTAAAAATATTTGTGATATACTCGGCGAATCTCTAATTATTTCTAAATATCAGAGATGGTTTAAGTCATTTAAAATTGAACAATTTAATTTAAAAAATAAGCACCGAAGTGAAAGAAATGTTAAAGGGGATGACGATATTCTGCGTGCTTAAATTGAATCAAATCCAATTTATGCTATACGAGAATTAACAGACAAGCTTGGATACTTTCGGATAAGTATTAAAATATACTTGAATAAAATAGGAAAAATCGTAAAACAGGGAGTGCACTAAATGAAGGCGGTGCGCGCGATAACGTTTCGTGATTTAATCGATAAAGAGAAGAAACGGCCTTTTTACATTATCTTGTGACTAGAGATGAAAAGTGAATGATGTACAAAAATCAAAAACGTAAAAGACAATGGCTTTCAAAAGGACAGGTAAAGAAACCAACCCATCGACCGGTTCTAACAGTAAAAAAATCTCTTTTAAATGTATAATGGGACTCCAAAGGGATGATCTATCATAAAGTCCTTACATATGATCAAACAATAACGAGAGAGATTTATTGTTTACAATTAGAAAGCTTTAAAGATGCATTGAGTACGAAGAAGCCAGATTTAGTCAACCGTCGCTAAATTCTTTAGCAACATGATAATTCGCGACCCTATAAATCAAAGATGACCGAAAACAAGTTAAACTAAATTGATTCCACATCCACCTTATTCTATCATACATCAAAAATCGTTGAATTTTATTCTTCCAGAACTAAAAAATATATTTAATAAATGGGGAAAGTTTGTATCTATTAAAGGAGAATACATTGTATCGATGAAATTAATTAATATATTTTTGTTTGATTTTAACTATTTCATTTAAAAAAATTGAAAAATCCTGACTGGATAATCTACTATTTATACGAAATTCCCGACTGGTTGCACATAACATTGTCTTTTACCTGATGCGGGACGCATTTACAATTATCGCGTGAGACCCTATTTTTTAAAGACAATCAATCACATGGCTAAAGACTTACAGGTGCCAAGGACCAAGGGTCAAGACCCAGCAATTAGGGGTATGTCAATAAAGACTTTTTGAATGAATAATTAATAAAAAACGACACTGTCAACTCTCAAATATAATTATTAATATAGCAAGTGTACAATATATTCGGCAGTTAATATTTAATACAGCAGAAATAATTTTATATCCCAAATCGGCATACTGGAAGATACGACGGCCTGAATAAGAGCCCGTTAGCTATATTAAATTTAAAACTGATTAAATTCCTTCGATTTTATTAAACGTGCTCCGATAAGGATAATAAGAGGAGAAAAATTTCCGACGCCCGAATAATATCCAAGCTTTTAAATTGAAAAAGCTCATTTTGAAAATAATGTTTGCAAAACGTTATGGTTCATAAAAGAAAACCGTGACGCAATTTCATTAACCTAGAAATAGATTGGTTCGCTGTTGTATTTTACGTCATTTATTTACGGTGTCTGCTTTTGATGCGCGCTAACTAGGGAACAAAATATAAATAGAAAAAATGTGAAAATTATGGAAAATGTATAAAGGCAGCCGGCCGGAAAATTCTTTCCTTCAATTACTTTTTTATAAGGGAAATATCGAAGTATTCGATACTCAAAAGTATTAATTGAGCTCAGACGCGACACAGCCAGCGGACTGTGAGCGAAATTTTCGCAAGACGAATAAAAAATCTGAAAATACTTGATTTTTAAATTTCAGAGAATTTTGCCAACACGAAAAATGCTCCATACTTTTAATTATTATACGGAGGCGTTTTCCTCGCCGCCATTTAATCGCAAAAATACGCCGGAGAATTCGATTCTAAATTCATAACTCGGTCTTATATAACGCTAAGACTTCCAAGTGTAAAACAGTTAAAAGTCCTAGCTTGTTTGTTTGCAGGAAAGCTAAAAATTCAACCGAGGTTAAACAGCATCTTGGCAAATTCCATGCAAACTGCAATGAAAGGATTTAGCCCTTCTGTCAATACGGTAGTCTAGACAGACCATTATGATTTTGCAATTAGTTTTTTTTAATAGTAGTTATGTATAGATCAAACCAAATCTCCCTGAGTTTGTCCTTTTACGGATTTTACAGTAATCTTTTTTTTTAAATCGGGGTGTTTTGAGAAAAAAGGATATTTAGGTACCTAAAATCAATAAAATAGGTTTGGCTCGATCTAGATATTTTTTCAAATGATTTATACAGAAAATCACGTTTTACTTAATTTTCCGTAAAGAAATTTAAATCCTTTTGCTCCATAAAATAATGTATGATATTTTTTACGCTAACCTGCATTTTACCTGATTTTTAAAAAATCATTTTTGCATCACATATTTGGAAAAAACCCATGTTTTTTGTACCTGCTGCAGAAAATATTTTCGAATTTTATATTTGTAAAAACCAGATTAGCATATTTCATACGATAGTTTGTTTACCTATTTAATTGACGGGAGTACATTAAACCATTTAATTGAAGGGTTAAACAAATTGAATGTTTGTAAGTCGTGTATCAATCATATTGATACATCATGCACAATGCCTCTTATTATCCTTTTTATCATTACCATCAAATTTGACCAGCTTTTCATAGCCACAATTATAAAATTGTGGTCATCAGCTTTATAATGCAATTGGCAAAAGTCTCATAAAATGGATTGCTAGAAGAGTATAATTATAACAGTGCATATATTGCGAATGAGAACCAAGCAAATATTACTGATAGCTTGAAGCAATCAAGAATTAGCTGTCTTGTTGACTTTGAAACTTATCATATGTAAATCTTGAAATTGATCTCCCAACATGTGGCTTAAAGTCAATTGAAATCAAAGTCAATATCAAAGGATATACTGCATGAAGATAATGAAGCTGATGAGGAAGATCATTTATCAATCCCTGTGCCTTCCAAAGCAAATATGTTTTTAAATAACAAATCATTATACATTTAAAGTCGATATATCAAAAAATTCTGTACCAGCAGAGCAATTTACTAATACAAAAATCGCAATTGCAATAATTCTAACATAATATTAATTAAAGGTGAGGATTTTAACATAGGGTTATTTATGAATGCTACTCCTAAAAGCCATCAGATTGAGTTTTTTGAAATAAATCTTTTAAATGGAAAGCTGAAATAATGCCAAGAGCTTTCATGACTTTATTCTACATCATTTATTAACAATAACTTGGATGCAATATATTTCATTCTCATGCAATCATTTGATATTTAATCTGACAATTTCCAAGATACACTATATTATAATGAATTTTTGATTGTTAATATTGTTATTTTTAAATAAATCATCTGAATTGATGAAATTGTCTGATTTTCCAGGACTATAAGAAGAAAATTAATTATGGAAACTAATGAAAATTAAACATATGGCTTACATGTTTCCTCTCCTCTGAGCAGATAATATGTTTCCAGCTTCGGTGTAGATGGATTAAGATAATCATATTTTTATCCTTCAACAAAGTAGTATTATTATTAAGGGATGAAATTAATTTTTTCTGAATATGTGTCTCAAAATTGTCGAAATATTTGCTCATATTTCTTTCAAAAGTTTCGTTCAATCTATGATATGAATAGAATATCGGAATCATATAAACTCAATATTCATACTGTTTTGCAAGGTCAGAGTGCAAGATTAGGCGACGAATTTGCATTTCTCAAAGAAGGTACACATGCGTGGAGAGATAACACCTCCTTCGTATAAAAATACACTTCATCTGGATATATCGTATAGATCAAAGTTCTATCCGGGATCATCCGCAAACATAACATTATCCTTGGGTACCCTCGAACACGGACTGTCCATTTTCAAACACAAAGAAAATATACGCGTCGCTTTGATCCCGAGTTTTCCTTCGAAGGAAAAGGACGCTCGTGAAATGACCTGAGGGTTTATCGCTTCCCTCGGAAGATTTCCATATAAGGTTTCACACGCAAATCGCACCGACTGAGGTAGCGTTCCTTGGGATAAATGAAAGAAACTCTATGGAAATTCTGGAAGCATGTCATGAAAGTGGAAAATTCCCACTTCGACTCCGAAACGAACTATATGAGCCAACTGAGCTACTCTTGGGAACTGAAGGGCCTAAATCTCGGCTCGACTTCCATTCACTGCAAAATCAAATCTTCCGTAAATATCCATACGAATTGCATGAATTAAATTCAAAAAAATAAAATGTTTACGTATTCAATTCCAAAGTGACGCTCGGAATCCGTTGCTAAATAATTTATCTTATCAAATTTAATTCTTCATCGAACCAGAAAAAGAAATATCTTAACCCATTTCACTGAACTAGAAAATTTCTTTCTTTTATGTAGATTATCCGAACGTATCCTTACTTCGCCCCCAATACGATCTTACCTTTTCGCAGGCAAACATCCCTCCGGCCATTCGGCAGAAACGGACGTCCAAATCAAAGTGTTGCCCAACAAAAAGCTCTGCCGGTCAAATAATAAAAAGCGAGTCCGACACGCATTTTTAGCGAATTCTCTTTATACGTTTATGAATTTTATATATTCAAGGCAATTTAAATTTATGACTTAACCTTAGCATAAACAGCGCTGAATATTTCACTCACCGTATATCGAAACTGAGATCTCCCTGGTGATGCTGTGCGAACCCTGCAACAAGAATGGCCTCACATGAGCATAAATAAATAATATTTTTAGCAAAGTGCTAAATTCGAGAGGTTGAAAATCCGAATATGATACTCGCGGGCGCAAATAAGACTTCCTCAAGAAGCTATTCTAATTACTGTCAACTGAATCCTCTCGGCATGTTGCCAAATTAACCACAACCTATTAAGCGCGCCCGATTAATATTAAATTTCACCTTTGCCTGGAGTACTTCCGCTGTAATAAGTTTAATAAAATTTGTGGTCCACAGGATGCCTAAATGTATTTATATTGTTGATCATTCATTAGAGAAGCCTACATTAATATCCTTCATTAATACGAACATTGAGCGAATAATATTGGATATGCAAAATTATTGTAGCTTGAGTAACATATAACCCAGGTTGATTATGGGAATATGTTCTGCAGAATACGCGATTAACGAGGGATCGTGATCAGCGGGGGAATTTTAGATAATCACTTGATCTTGTGGTACATAAAAATAATATAGTGTTCCATTCTTAGTCTTTCTACGTTCATTGCGTAATATGTGTCTATAACTATTCTACTCATAAGTAATGTCGATATTTTTCAATGCAATTCAAAATATTTTTTCTCAACTCATTGAACTTCTTCAACCTTTCTAAAGAACTGAAATTCTGATCTCTTAAAAAAAATCCCATATTATATATACTTGGGCCTTGTATAACACAAAAACGTCGTGTAATACAAATCCATGTTATACAAGGTTTGAAATTCACAAAATATTAAAAAATCGGTAATAAGCTCTTAGTGTATTAATCTTTACGTATTCCATTATATGATTCCAAAATCTGTTGTAATTCTCTCTTGATTTTTAAACTACTTTCCATTATAGCATCATTTTCTATTAACTAAATACTTCACTGCAACTATTTTCTGCGTCATTAATTATGGTAGATTCATTTAATAGTTTTCGACTAATTTGTCTTCGTTCAGCGAACGATTCTACATTATTTCTTGGATGCTATGAATACCCATGTCATTTTAGAATAGAATTTTTTCCAGACTTGTGGAAGTGCTAATTTTTTATCTTGATTTTCAACGAATATAATACGCTTTAAATATTGAAATTATACCTTTATATAAGGATTGGATTATAGACATAGTATTTGGCGGTAAAAATAATATTTCAAAATTAGAATGTTTCAAATCCATGGGCGTATAAATCAAACGAACGACACAATAGCACTTTTTGATTGCAATGATCGCTTAGGGGTTTTTATTGCCTTTTGTTCACAGTCTAATCACTATTTTTTTGTCACGTTTGAATAGAAAATACTTTTCTAATCACGAAGGAATAGGCTAAATATTTCTGCATTTGCAATCATCTGTTGATGTTGAGTATTTGTGTCATGTTGCGGTCGAAACTCTGATTTTTGAATCTTGCCCAATTTCTTTAGGATCATCTGAGTTACTAAGGCCAGAATGAGCATTAAACATTCTTTTTTTTAACAAGATTACTCCTCAATGGTGTTTTGAATCTTGAAGTAAGAAAAATACCATATTACACTATTTAAAAATCATTAAAACCATTCTAATTTAAAAATAAAATATTGATGTATGCCATTGCAATTTAGACAATTGTTTGTGAACTCATGCAACGTATTCATCGCTTTATTTGTACTGGCAGTATCACAAAACGCAATAATGGTGACCTAAAACAAACATCAACTTTTCGGAAACGTTTCGGAATGCTGAAAAGCCCGAATTGAACAAAAGTTCAAGCTAAGCGCAGAAAAGTTAGACAATATGATCCATTACATAATGCAAAATTAAAGGTAGGGATTTAAAAATCAAATATACTGCAACGCCAGCATCTATCCACACATCGGTAGTTTAGAACAGCCAGCGACCATTATAAAAGCAAAGACATACTCAGATCATAATTTAAATGACACCCTTGATGGCCAGCATCTATCCACACATCGGTAGTTTAGAACAGCCAGCGACCATGATAAAAGCAAAGACATACTCAGATCATAATTTAAATGACACCCTTGATGATAGCTGATGATTAATAGCATTGATCATAAATAGAGAGAGAATCGTTTATAGTCTCTCCATGTCCATCGCATACACCATAGATATGCTACGCGCATGCGCTGCATCATTTCTACTGTGTATATATAGCACAAAGTGATCACTAGATCAAGTAGCTTGCCAATTTTATTATATAGTATACAAATACTTTTTTGAGGATCAAGAAATCAAGATAAATTGATGTGAAATATTAACCCTTTCAGTTAGATTGTAATTAATTTTAAGGGGGTTTTCAGGCTTCATATTCCTACATAATTTAAAAAAAATAAAGAATGGAACATAATTTAAAGCTTAAAGCTTAAAATTTCGGCTTCATAATACCAACATACGAGTGGAAGTCGAAATCCATTTGGTGACATAATGTCGACTTACAACCAAAATTTTACAAGAAGTGAGCCACAGTACCAATTGATCGAGTTAGAGAAAATATATATATTATGAAATATCTCAATAGATGCAGTTATTTCACAGGACGATTGATAGTACCATCGAAATGTGTCAGATGGAATAACAAGTTCATAATCTACTATAGAAATATTTATGTTTCACACTTGCCTTTTGTATCGCGAGACTTGTGCAGTATATTTGATTTATGTATCATTTTCAAATACTAGTATTTAGATGATAAAAAGGACAATCGTTTTTAAATCGTAATACCTTGTGAATATATGACCTAACCCAACGTATGTAACACAATCTTCCATAACCTAAGTCAACATAACTAACCTGTTCTTTAGTATCCAGTATGTCTACTATTAAGTTATATTTATTCATATATATATATATATATATATACTATTTTATAAAAATATATGGATTAAATAGGGTTACGTTTTTTTTTTCAATCAAAACTAATACAAATTGTAAAGACTATATGGCGCAAAATTCGCTAGTTGCCAACGCCAGATTCAAAGAGTATGGTAATTAAAATTACATGAAGAAATCATAGAAATTTCATCGCTCTTTCAGTAAAATTTCAGCAGCTTCTTACATAGTTAAACTTGTAAAACTCTAAGAGACGTCCTTTCAAGAAATATTAAGCAGTTCTTATAACCATACAAAGAAGCCATGAAGTATCTTACAGTAGCCAAAATGGATCTCTATTGCATATTTTTTTTAATTCACATCGGTATTAAAGATGTCAAACCTTTGATGCAATTTATACCATGAACATGTTCATTCTGAATCAGATAAATATTAATAGATATACTGGAAGATTTAGATTTATATTGGATAACGTCTCGTGCGATAGATTCTTCTTAGCCCTTATGAAAAGCTAATTTTATATATTACAATTATTATATATTACACAACGCTATATCTTTTAGCTAACAATTCTCGTTAACAAATGGAAGAAATCAATGCATGTATTGTTTGAAGTTACATTGCTTAAGTTGATGCACTTTTCATTCTTATAAATCAACTTATCTATCAATACCGCGCAGCGTATATGAATCTTGTATTTAAATATTTAAATAAATGATAGCCCACAATATTCGTTCATTTCTTCACCAAAACATAAACAACACACTTGAAATCGATTAATTTGGGTTATTATTAGTTGATAAATTTAGGTTATCGATCTATACAATTGTACGATGTACGCAAGACACTCTCTCCGTCTTTGTTTCTCTCCAAGCTCAATGTGTAAGAATGCTCTTTCTAAATCACTGGAATTCGATCGCAAATATGTGACTGAACTCTTCAAAAGGCGAAGAGAATTTAGACAAAAAAAACTATATTTTTCTAAAATATCATGACTCTTTAACGAGATAATGTATTAAAACCAAATTTGGAATGTAGTTTCGTATTGATTGTTTTTTATGAATGAAGTTCGAGTCATGAAACGCACGAATCTGTACATATGGTATTCATAGAGTTAAGCAAATTTCATTTAGTCTATGCCCGATCTACAAATATAGACAAATGTTTCAAAGTCTGCATTTCAAGTCCTTCAACTACTCATATTATGATTGTAATAAATAGGAGCATAACCATTTAATAGCAAGCAATAACATATGAGAATCGATATGGGAAGTTTGAATAGCTAAAGCAAGTCCGCTTTTCGTACATACCTCCACCAACAGCAGTTCGGGCTTCACACCGATCATATGATCAGAAATCCAATTTCAAAGTAAACTCAAGACCGACAAGCTTGATATAGTTTTGCCATATAGTTGCAGGAAATCCTGTTACTTAGTCATTGTTCCCTGCATATTCATATTTGCAGCTCATATGAGCACAGACATCTGACTTGGATTGCGGTCAAGAGTTTCGCCAAACACCAAACGCGATGCATTTGCTCACATATTAAAATATGAAATATCTCAGGTAATAACAGGTCTTTCAGATGAAAGAACAAAGGATGCGTTTGCCACAATGTGCGTTAAACATACGAAATGCTGCTCGTTTGCAGCGTATATCTGAAAACGATACCTCATTGTTATCTGGCCATTCTGTGGGTCACACTTGATGGCTATGCGGTATATTGTTATTGTTTTTATCGTCTCAACCGAAAAGGCAACTTTTCCACTAGGATATTACTCGGAAATAACAAGTCGTAAAGCGAGCGATTCATAAAAGGTGGATACCATCACACTCGAATAGGATTTTGGGTCAATCGTGCCAAACACCTTTGTCAACGTGGACAACGAAAACTACTTCCAAAACGCAATCTAAATTTTAAGTCATATTGCCCCACGAAAAGTGCTTCGGTGATACAACCAAATGTCAATAGCAGTTAAAACGCTCTGCTTGCCATAAATGGTCAAGTCGGCCAATCGGACAAATCGGACTATTTTTATGCTACATACATAAGCCAATTTAAGTCGCCTTCGTTTTATATCAAATGGCATTTGAACATATAACCCAAGCTATTGTTCACTAATTTATATATATTTTATATACAAATTATATCCAAAAAAGCATTTTATATTTTGAGACCCAAGTGTTCATATAGTGGCTGGGATCCTGGATATCTTAAAAATATCAAAATTAAGTCCATGAAAAAGCTCTATTCGAAGTGGGTAACGCGTCGACAATTCAGAGCGCTGTTGGGAGCTATTTAAGCGCAATAAAAATATTTTTTTCATGCAGTTTGTGACAATAGTTGGAACATGGATCCATCACTATACTTTAGAGTCAAACCTGCAATAAGCTGAGTGGACAACAACCAGCGAAAGCAGAACAAAGCGACTAAAAACGCAAATGTGAAAAAATCCTACAAACTTATTGAGTGATGTGTCTAGATCCAGATTTGCACAGATTTCCTGAAGCTGAGAAATATATTACTGAGATGATTAATGAATTCGGATAGGACTACAATTCAACTAACCTAATCCTAATTTATCCTAAGGTTTATGACAATGGAAGACCCCCACATCTCTATAGGGTGTTTTGCACATGGACCGACAAAAAAAAAAAAAAAAAAAAAAAAAAATTTTTTTTGTTAGTAGAGTTAAGGAATCATTTGCTGTTTCATACATAGGCCCTATGTTCTAAGTGTCAGAATTGTCGAAATAGATTTTTTTCAAGATTTTAAAAAAAAAATACCCAAATTTTCATCTTTAAATCGTCATAACTTTTTAATCGTCATTAACATTGAAAAAAAATGTATATCTATATGAAAGAAATAATGACAAAATAGTATCAATTTGATTAAGACTTGAGTGGTCGAATATTAAATGATCTTGGAGGAGAAAATACATATAAATGATTTAATTTATAAAATCAAATGAGATGGATGTAAAATAAATTTATAAGATTATCATGTTTTAATAAATATTATTCATAATATTCAAAAATATTCATATAGATTTTTCAGTAAGGGACGACATCATGGACCAAATTTAAAAAAGTATAATAACAAGAAATTAATTTAAATCTTATGTAATCATTTTAGTGCTCTATTTATCGACCATCGCCAAAATAATTTCCATCGCGAAAATTATTTCGCAGCACACATCCGCAAAACTTCGTTTGGCCCCAAAACCGCAAGAACATTTGGGACGCTCGGATAGCGAACAGTCTGTTGCGACATTTGTCGGGTTTCTTTTTATTCCCTCGGGACCGGATTGCTTTTTATACCATAACAGATATACGTAATTTTTTCACCTAATGTGCACTTTGGCTTCTGTGTGCCGAAAAAAAGCCCGAATCTCGTTTAATACGACGCGAGAAATCGGTAAATTTAAGGTGTTCTGGTGTTAACACTTGGTAGAGCTTTACGGCGTATTTTAAGTTGAATGAAACGTGTTCGCTTGTGTTCTTGGTTTTTATATAAGATTTTAGCTTTGTCGAATTGTCGAATAGTCGAATAAAAATCATTTTTATCACAAACAGAAAATTATACTTTTATTACTTATATACAATATTAATATATCTTGCATTGCTATCAATAACTCAATATATTAGCACAAATCCTACGAAATTTGTTCGAAAATTATATAAATATTATTATGATATGTAAACTCTTTATAAAATCACTATGGTTTGTTAAATAATATAAATTTTAATAAAAACACAATTTTGCCTAATATTTAAGCGCGATTATCTATAATATTAGTTCAAAATTGAAGTCTAACTGTCAGGGCCGTCACAGCATATATGAAGCTTGTACATAAATAAATAAATACTATCGATATCACACAATATTCGGTCATTGCTTCAAGTAAACATAAACAAAATACTTAAAATCGATTCATTATATCATAAAAATATCATTATTAATCGATAAATCTGGGTTAACGATCTATACAGTTGTACGATATCCGCAACATACTCTCTCCATCTCTGTTTCTCTCCAAGACATTCTTTGTCTGTATCTGAGCTCACGTGTAAGAATGCTTTTTATGACTCACTGGAATTCGGACATTATATTGTGTCTTACCTCTTTGAGGGGCAAATGCCCCCGATCTACCTTACAGAATCATAAATCTTGCATAAACGATAATTAGGTTAGAGTTTAGTCCGAGATATTTTAATTTTAAATATGACCCAATTAAAAACGTAACTGTAAGAGATCGAAATATGTCACAAAGACAAAGCAAAGGGTATTGAAGTATATAGTAATTTTTATGAAAGTGATTTTCACTGGGCACTTTTCCCATGTAGATGGAATATAGAGAACAATTGCTAAAGTTTTCTTATCAAAATTTAATAAGAATGTTATGTGATAAGGCAGATGGATGATATCTGAGATAGATAGATTAGTTATATTAAAAAAAGCAAGTAATTGAGATTTGCATCTTTAAATATGCTCAATGTTAATCTTAATTTTATTGGGCGCATTTGGACGATCATTCCATGAATTTCGAGCGCATTTCCCGAAACTACCCTATTGAAAAACATTGAAGCTCCATTTGCAGCGACCACAGTCGAGACACGGTCCGTAAAAAAAACGAGACCATCTCTCGAAGGCATAATGTAATTCTGCATGGAGGAACGTCGGAGTTCCATTGCATTTATGGACTAAAAAAGTTATATAATATTGAAGTGGAAATTATAAGGGGGCGCACTCTTTTAATGTCTACCACTCCACTCTCCACTCATAGCGGCGAGTGCATTAAAAATTCCGCCGAGTCTTCACTTTTATACAAATTGCGAATCTTTGGGTAATTCAGTGCTGAAAACGATAGAGAGCGCTACTCAAAATAAAATAAATGGCGGGCCTCATCAGCGAGGGCAAAAAACGTATGAGAGTCCTCCAGGGATATACTGAAACAATGGGGATCCGGCTGCACGAAAATATTTTCAGACAATTTTATCTCGGAAGACTTTCATATAGTGAAGTAATTTCGTGGACGAGAAGATAGCATAATTAAGCCCTCCAAGGGGATGTTTATTTTAGTTTGCGCATCGTAAAAATTCACCGATCTCACATAGTTTCCATCCGAATCGATGAAATTCCATATTGAAATTTCAAAAAGGGGGAATACACCGAAGACGGCAGCTTTGGCGAATAAAAAAAATTAAAACACCTTTAAGCTCACTGACATGGAGGCGCAAAAAGTTTCTGAATCATATGTACAAGTTTCGCAATAAAAAGTTCAAGGCAGGAGAAAAAATGTAATAAAACGTATTTAAGTCACATTTTTCTAGTACACTTTAGCCATCAGGAGGGCCTTTCTCGCGATTATGGCTCACTGTTCGCATCTCAACTTATTTTTTATACGTTTCGCTTACTTCATCATCAATTCGAGTGTACAAATATTCAAAAGCGAATTTAAAATCGTCGAAAAGAAGGCGACCATGGCACTTTTTTTAAAAAAATGCGCAGAAATTAAATCTAATAACAAAGGATTACAATCGAGCCTTCAACGACTTGATGTCTCATTATGCCGCATCTGAATCTTTCATCTTATGATTTTGGACCACAAAGGGTAGTCCCGGTGTGACATTCCACTCCATCCCATATCACCTCAATGGGAATAACTAACGCTGATAATTCCTTTGTGTGTGCATTAGATATATCTTTATCATCCTGAATGAGCTTATAACTACATCAACGAATAAATATTTTCAGTCATTTTAATGATCCCCGATGGAAAATAGATCGATCATTTTTATCATGATTTTTAAAAAATAACACATATACTATCTTTCAAGTAAATCATGTTTACAATTGAACATTTCCATGATAATCAGTAGATCAAAGAATATCGATTGATATATTTGCAACTGATCATCTCGATTCAATGTTAACCGGTTCACTTGGATTTGACAAATTAAATTCTGAGGTGATAAAAGTCGTGCAGAATCGGCAATACTTTACTGAATTTGCAACAATATTTGATATACTTTTTAAAATAATGATAATTTCGCTACTCAATCAATGATTTTTTTTAATATCTAACATCTCTATTAAATTAATCTAATCCTAACTATCTTTGTTTGCCAAAAATGCACACAAACTTTTGGACTGACCTGATATATTATTTAAAAAAATGATAAATTTTTCGTTCATGTTTCTATGAGAATGCTTGAGAATAAAATAACTTTTTAAACTGTACATTTATCTTCATAGGCTTAATGTATTATTTTCAAGCAAAATATTATTGATCATCTCAAAGAGATGTTAAAATATTGCCAACTAAATCATAAATGCCATTGAAATATTCTATACCTTTGTAGTAAAATTTCTATCACTATAGGCTACCAGCTCGTGTCTTATAAAATCATATAAATCGAGGACAACAGTGTCATATTACTACATTGCAGAGAATAAACATTATTATAGTAATACGAATATAACTCTGAAGAATCTCTGGTATTCTTTGTTAGAGTCAAAAACTTTACTAATGAATACAAGCAAAAGAATGATCAAACGAAGATTGACTGAATACCAACTATCATAAAGTTTAAAATGAAATTCTCTTGCATAATCCTACTAACGATTGCCATATGCTCGTTAAAAAAGCTTCAAAAAGTATGTCGTAACATTATTTAATGGCAATATAAAAACATCTGCTTGATATATTTTATATAAAAATCTTATAATTTTGAATATTTTGCAATTAAATCCAAGAATGTTCGCTTGAGAAACCATCTGTTGGTCGTTAATATAACCTAAAATTTATTCGCTCGATCAAAACCAAAGTGCTAAGCATAAGCTGTCAAATCTTCCACCCTGTGGAGATTAGGTTCTCCGACCGACTTTGCACCCATTCATTACGTCAACAAGACAGACCACGTCAGACGATTCCCGACTATCTTCATCTCGTCTGCTCAGGACGTAGCCTTAGTTAAAAGTCCCCATAAAAAGCATTTCCATGGATCGCTTATGAAATGTTTTCTCCGCCTTTAAAATATTCACCAGGCCCGAAATGTATCACGATGTGATATCGTTCACCTCGGTTAGTAGGGTAGTTGGAATCTTTCGTCTTCTACGTTGGCCCAATTACTTAAATTTAAGCGAAATATCCACAGAGCGGCATGATATGTATGAGGTTTAGAACCACAATCTGGGCGGGAGGACGAGGCAGGAAGGTGGCAGGAAATGAGCGTCCCCAACACCCCGGCGGTGGCGGTTCATGAATAAAGCATTGATAGACGAGTACCTCTTAATCAGGGCTGCATCATTCAACCCCCAACCCCCCCATCCTGGCCTAACGATCCCTGGCTGGCCGCATCACAAAATACACAGTCAATCATGACTCGGTTAACCGCGACCGTAATGAATCACGCCCCAAAGTTAAGGATAACTCCACTCTCATTTTTCTTCCACTAACTTTTCCGTATAGCGAGTATGAAATTTACATAATCTGGATGATGGAAAGCCGTTTGCTTTTATCTTTCTTTTTATGTATATGTGGCCGTAAGATGAGAATAAAGCTCTTCTGCTAGAGCTTCGTCACCTAAACTGAAATACATATATTTGAAATAGCTGATTTTCTTCTAAGAGCGCTCAAGCTGTATTCCGTACAGCCCCTGTTTATATTTTGTCATATGTGGTTTTCAACCATTTTATACTCATCAACTAGTTTATCTAATGTACTAAAAAACATTGATATTTAAATTCATAAAATATATATGAAAACAGTCCTATGTCCTAGAAAAGTGATGGCGAACTTTTGACCCGCGGATCAGACACTGATTTTTGAATGACCCACGCGTAAATTTATAAAAACGAGTACTACAGTCTTACTGCTAAATATTTATAAATTCAGGCACACCAACTTCAATTAATTTTACCTTCTTTAAATTGCCAATTTCGAATCGCACTCAATTTCAATCACCTACATTTGCATATGTTTAAGTACTGATTCTATATTTCTTGAATAAATCGAAGAAAAACAAGAATATTTGTCTTCTGACGAATCAAAATCTGCAATTTTGGTTTTAAATTCTTAGATTTTTTTGAAATTTTTCCACGTATTTTTGATATGATTCAGTTTCACTTAAATTAGATTTGTTCATGTTTCATATCGGAAAATGCTTTAAATTTCCATTTTTCTTATTACTTTTTCAAAAAAATTAGCTTACCAATCCAAAGTTAATCAACAATGTATTTTTTGTAAATTAGAGCCTGGGAGATATATAAAATAAAGTCAAATAAATACTGTAAGCTTTATAGACGTCTTTCTTATATTAAATCTTTTTTATGACATTGAAGATTCCAGAAGAAGATGTAAACAAAAGAAATTTGGCAATGGAGATATTAAAGAAGCAGACGGTCCATCGTTTACTTCAAATCTTGTGCAATTATTTTGTCAAGGTATACAAGACGCAATTATATTTTAATTTAAAGGCTATTCTAAAATATGCCATTGTGTTTTAACAGAGTAAACTTTAAATGCCAAAAATATATAAAACATAGTATATACCTGGTGAACAAATAGAAGAAGCACCAGCACGAAGTTAGATTGGTGTATTAAAACTTATCTCGTGAACCTCTCGGCTTGTATATGGTCTATACGAGTTAAAATTAAACATTGTTAAAGATCGTTAATCTTAAGACAAAAGTGAATTTATTGTATTTGCCGACCTCTTAATTTGCATATCTTCTTAGTATTAAATAAAAAAATTGGATACGTCTCTTAATCGAGCTTCATCACGACGAACTGTCTTCAAAGGAAAGACAGCGACAGTAGATTAGTGAAAACCATCTACAAAATGTTTTAATGTCCTTAAAACCAATAAGTAATCAAACTAATGGATCTCATCTTCTTTAGTAGGATGGTATTAAAAAAAATGTGATTAAATATTTCGAATGGCATACCTTTTACACGATGTTTTTGAACAAAAGATGAAAGTTTTTGGCATTTATCAGATTTTTGATGGAGAATAATGGAAAAATATTATAAGTGCACGAAGGCAGTGGATTATTAAATTTGAAAGTGCAACAGCTTCCAACACCAGTTTGACATTATCAAAAATGGTGACCAGGAAGATGTTGTTAACAAAAGAAAGTCTAACTGGAGCAAATCGTTAGTCATGACAATCCATGACTGATGGTTAGTTTTTTAAAAGATACTAAGATCGATCGAATATAAACGTGATTGTTTTTTGGCGATACGTATTCGATTTTTCGATATAATACACATATATATTTGAAAAGGGGTATGGAAGACAAAATAGTACAATGCTTTCATTTTGAGTAAAAATCTATGATTAGATTTAGAATAATATAGAAAACAGACAGACATACATTGCATTTTATATGTAGTATAATACATATATTTTATAAAAAATTATAACAATTCCTATGAAAAGTATAACTTTTGGAAGAAGAAAAAAATGAGATTATAAACCTATATGTTGATTCGAGACGTATAGTAAACGTAAGATGTCTCATAAATAAATGCGTTTTAAAACAACACCAATAACCCTCTCCGATCAGTTTTTCTTTAATAGTAGTTATATATAGATCTTACCAAATCTTCCTGTCTTTGTCCTTTTAAGAATTTTATAGAATTTATAATTTTAAAAAAATTCGAAATCCTAGTGTTTCGAGAAAAAAGAATATTTCTGTTCGTGTACCTAGAGCCAATAAATCAGGAAAAATCAGAAAATACAGAACTCGAAGAGTGTATTTTTATGTGATTCATACTAAGACAATCAACTGGACAGCCCATATCTGGTCCATTATTGTGCGAAAAAGCAATATTTTTCAATACAAATTTAAAGTTCGGGCTGCCTTGAAAAATTCAAAAGGCAATATGGTATCAGGAAACTTGAAATTCATAGTAAAGAGCTATCTGCTGGCATACTTTCAGCGAACACATTTATTGACACATTGAAGCTATTTGTGGAGAAGGAAGGATTCGACGAAGAATTTATATACAATGCTGATGAGACCGGGTTGAATTGGAAAAAACTACATGATGAGGATGCAGACTGCCACTGCTTGTCATTGTAAAATCATTATTATACTAGACAATGCACAATCTACAGAAAGTTTAAACCAGATTTACAGTAAAAAAAAACTCCGCCAAATAGCACGTCGATAATACAACCGATAGATCAGGCTGTAATAGAAACATTCAAACGTTTACATAGAAATGAGTGCTTTGATGATTATTGCTAGCAAATGAAAATAATGAAGAAACAGTTATTAGCTTCCACAAGAAAATAAATTTAAAAGACTGTTGCTACATCGCAGCAGATAGTTGGAATTCTTTAGATGGTCAACTTTGAAAAAATCATGAAACCAAATTTTGAAAGGATCTTTAACAAGTTCCAGTAATGAGGTAGAACCTGATATAGGAGACATTGCGGAAGAAATAACACAAATTTCTACATTATGTAGACGATGTAACCAAGTGGTTAAATTGCGATGCAAACGATCCTGGATTTCAAATTTTGAATGATGAAAAAATAATTAAAGAACTATCTGCCTCAGAAGAATAAGATCGGCCAAGAAGAGATTTGCGAGGAGGGAGATATTGGTCCTATACATTCTGAATCTATTCAGTATTTAGATGTCGCCATGAAATGGCTTGATAACCAAGAAGAATGTAAAATTTTTGGCGATTTGACACCTTCTAAAAGAAGAGCTCGCTTAAAGCCAAAATCGAAAAATGCTTATATAGTAATATAGTATAAAACATCAGGATTTGCGAATTATTTCTTTACAAGAAATGTTTGGGAAACTGTGAGCTTCACAGTAATATCGTCACACAGAAAAAGTCATTTCAATTCTATGAAGCGCTTTGTATTTAATACCCACCCCTGGTAAATGTTTGCGTATGCAAAGTTTCAAAATGTATTCCAATAAAAACTAAACCTAAGGGAAGTCTCAAAAAAACGGGACGTCCGGGAAGCCACACTTTAGCGACAAATGGACTAACTGTTTAAAAATCAAAAGCTTCGACAGGCTCTAAAGTGTCGGCCATCAAACTACAGAGCGACCTGGCATATTACCAAATAAAATTCGGTAATTCCAGAGTGTGCTCTCAAAGTGAGTTGCAAATGACACGATTGCAGGGGGGTGAATAATTAACACTCGGGCTGAGTGACGCTGTCTGCAATGGTCAGAGGTGGTTCTACAACCGCCCACGGTTCAGAACAAACTTTTTTAACCGGCATCATTCAGGTCCGGGATTAACTCTGTTTCGACGACAGCCCCGACAAAAGGTTGAATTATTGCATTAAACAGGAACGGGACTGCCTGTTTAAAATACGCGCTTGTGTAATTGCAATTCGCGAATGTTATTTCGTTATCTTTTTAATGGCTTTATTCGTGCGACTTTAATCCATGCCAGTGCTGCAAATGTACATAAAAGCATATTTTTGCTCAAACACATTGAATGGAAAAAATTGATAAATTACATTTGGTACAGCAGTGACTAACGAAACACGTATGTATTACGGTAAAATAACGACCGGTAGTGCTTTCATAAATATCATAAAGTATTTACGACATTTTTACTATAAACTACTGATATAAGGATATTTATTATTTTTTGTTCCAATATAAAACGCAAATATAAGCATTACTTCACGCGTTCTTGAGGAGATTTTATACATTAACTCCCCCATCTTTTCCTATTTATCTACATATCTGACCTATATTATCTTATGACTGTATTCAATTTTCATCCAATAAAATACTATTACAAACGTGTCAATAGATCAATTTACAACTTAGTATATATATTAGTTATTAATATATATGTTAGATAAAAAAATCCTTAAAATTGTCTGAACGATACCAAAAGTTGATGTAAAGGATAGAAGCTCCCCTTAATATATGAATTCGCAATATGAGTGCTTTCCATCTTCAACATCTGTTTATGTACATAATGCAATAATTGATCTTCATTACCAGCTCAACATGCTGCCTTCATAAATATACTTGCTTTTTAGTTCAGCTGACTACCTGAGCTAATTGGGGATCTGCAAAGTGGAATAATAAATGATGCAGAGGCACTTAATTTTTTCACAACTGAATCATTTTAATCCGCATGACAAAAGACTTTTGTTGTTCTCGAGCAATTATCACCATCCTGGAATAACGAAATAACAACGAAGTGGTGCTTTGTGCCTGAAGGATTGTGCTAATTATAAGATGTCAAATGTTTGCATTGCCCAAGTAAACAGTTGCAGGTAACAACGAACACGCGTCGTACCAACTCGCTCTCAATTATTTATAAATTTAATACTAAATTTGTAACAATGGCGTTTGTTCGTCACATGTCCGTGAGAACACTTGGATTGCAATCCAAAAAGCTATATTTAGTCTATCGATTCAATTAAACCTTAGATGTACATATCCAATAAACTTTTTCTCTCTTAATTGTTATAAAGAATTTAAATTATTACAAATAATTCCAAAGATGAGCATTGTAGTTATATAGATCAAAGGTGTCATTTAGATGAAAGAATTCTGCGTTTCCAAGATTATTTATTTAAGTAATCAGCAGCTTATGAATTTTAAAAATCAAACGCGCAAAAAATGTCTTTCTGAACACATTGCGTCTTGTGAACTCTCCTACTCCACGTTACACTGGTGTCAGAAATAAAAAGTATTGCTGGGATATCTGGCCCAGACGTAACGTTGAACGGAGGCACTTTCGGGGCAGAGTCCCTGAATCGCTCCCTGCTCCCAAATATTTTTCAAAACGACCAGGCTTGCACGTGGATTTGCTCTTCCATTGGGCCACTTTGACAGAAACAGAGAATAGCTTTTCTCGCAGTCAATGCTATATGTCAACTTCTTGTTTCTTGCACATCACACGACGGGAAGCGGTGCATGCATAAGAATTTAGATAGATGTTGTTATACACAAGACATCCGGGTGGGTGTTAGACTCCACTAAGCCCACCCATAAAATCCCAGGGAGGGGGAGTCAACCCTACGCTCGTGGATAACGTTTGAACCAATGGGGTAATGATGTGGAATAGAGATGAGCGAAGGCAGCCTTGTCGGTTTGCTGATCAAACTCTGCTGGGGTAGCCCAGCTAACATGAGTTGGGTACACAGGTCACCTTGTGCTGGGAGTGTGGAACTGCTGATTACAGACGTTGGTGGAGTTTGTATCAAAAGCATCATCACTATCCTCAACAGCCTGGTACATACAGGAGAGAACAGCTTTAGGCTGCTTAAATGGCGACTCGTCTACATGGCTAGGCACTACAAATGACCAATACGAGTACTATGGGGAAGGAGTAGCCCCTGCAGTCTGTGATCTGCTATAGCCCTCTTCAAACTGAATTTAGACTAGTGGTAGTAGTGAACCCGCTTTAGTAGTTCCTTTGAACTTAGCGTAACCTGTGTCCTCCCTCCTCCAACGCACTTTCGGGTGCACGTAGTCTAAACCTGGTCTTCCTGTAGAAACTTCTCCTTCTCTGGAGAGCATGGAACAAATTGGGTGGGTTCTAGTAGAGTTAAAGATCAGTGAAAGGCACTCTCTGTCTGGCTAGTCCGGGGAAACCCAGAACAGACTTTACAACAGCGCCAGCATAGAGTTGCACATTAAAGACCCTCCACGCTCGTTAGTCACTGTCATCAGTTAATATTCACAAGACGTAATGTGTCCGCAGGAAGACAGACGATATCACTGTTAATCTAGCGAATTACATCTGCATGAAACAACAGCGGATTTGCGTGAGAGTGCCATTTCACCTAAAGCAGTCAATGACTATAAGAAAACGAGAATTAACACAGTTCATGATTAAAACCACAACAACCGTCAATAAATGTATATCAACCCTTAGGTGAAAAATCCTTTAAACATCTTAACTGGTGTTTGATGTTTGTGTCACGTGCGTACACAGATAATAGAAACAAACCACGCCAATCAATACAGTCAAAAGCGACTTTTCTCAATTTTTTAAAATAAATTTTGTAGTCACAAACAGACCCTGCATGCACGTATACAAGACAAGCGAATGCTTCCAGTTATGCAGGTATGTGCAGTCGGCGGTACGAAATGTTACTCAATTACGTTGGATGCACGTTCGCATTATACACCTGGCTGGTCTTGATCATGCCTGAATTACGGGCTCGGAATTATCCACTCTGCGGGTTAAATTATCCTTTAGGTGCTTCATCATATTCGTTAACCGCCGCGGGTTAATTTCTCCCGCTTTTTGTGCCCCGGACGAATTTGTACAGCATCCCGGCGTAACCGATCGGGGATCAACCCCTCGATCACCTATAACCTATCACCGTGTGACACTATGCCGATCAATCAATAAACCCTGTACACATATTTCCACTTTCGCTTGGAAACTTTCAGCGAGGGGTGCTTAAAAGGTATTGAGAGCTTCGCCGGCGAGTGGCGATCATTCCAAATGCACTGAGCTTACTGTGGAAATTGATTTTTATGGTTAGCATTTTGGGTCAGTCTGTACGGACTTCCGCCAGCATGGACTGCATTCACATGAGTGGACGATTTGGTATTAAACAAAAACAATTGAAGCAGTTCCGTCATAGAGCATATGCCGCATGGGGATTTCGACACGATGCGCTGGCCACGGGCGTCCAGATTTGGGCAATAATACCATGTGTTAATACCATGGCGTCCCTCATGAATATTTAATAGCAAACCTACTGTTTACGTATACGAGTGGCTGCAGATGATGTTAAGGTTGATTTGATCTCCAGATAAACCGATGGTGCCAATTAGAAAAACACTCTTTCCACGTGGAGTACGTAAAGCAACTCCAACGCGATTGACATGTCTCCTAAATTAGTCTGCACGCTGGCATATGTATATGAATAGAGTAGATATAATTGTAGAATAATTCATTTAATATCAAACGAAATGTTTCATGCATTCCAAATGAGGCCCTAGCAATGTATATAACTCACGAGGTAGAATACCGGATGACATACATCTCAATCCTATGCAAATAAATAATTGAAGACGATAGAATTTTGCAAGCTCATATTTTATCCAACATAAGAGCTCTGAAAATCTGCCAAAAATGAGATGTAATACACTTTGAAATTGATGTAAAAGACAAATACTAAGTAAAAACAGGAAAATATTGGTATCGTAGATTGAAGAAGAGACCTTAACGCCGAAGCTCAAAATGTATATATAAGGATAAAAAATGCAATTTGATTTCAAAAGAATAATATCGACGAGCTTATTATTATATTTAAAGGCTAATTATTTAGGTTTTAAGGCCAAAAATATAATATGTTAAAATAAAAATCATATGCAAAAATTGTGTAGCAACATGAAATAGATTTGGTAGAATTTAAAAAAAGCCAATGGTAACCATTTAGTAGTGAGCTAACGTAAAATCATCATAAACTTAGGTGCTACCACTTATCATCCGTACGAATCCCGATGGACCGCGCAGCGTGTATTAAGCTTGTATTTAAATAAATAAACACTGTTAACCTTTTCCTACCGGTGATGTATTTCATACACTTTTATAACTTTACAAAAATTGCTACATTTAAAATGCAATAGTGGTGTACCAAATACATAACATCGTAAAGGAAAGGTTAATAGCACATATAATTTTGTTCGTTCATTTCTTCACCTAAAGATTAAAACACTTGAAATCGATTAATTTATAGGTTATTATTAGTCGATAAATTTGGGTTATTGATCTATATAACCGTACGATATACAAAAGACACTCTCTAATTCTGTTTCTCATTCAGAATCTCCGAACTGCAAGGCACTCTCCGTGTCTGTCTCTCTCCGAGCTCAAAGTGTAAGAATTCTCTTTCTGAATCACTGGAATTGGATCGCAAATACGCGACTGAACTCCTCAAAGAGTTAAATTGAATTTTGATTAATTGAATTGAGAATTATATAGTGAACAGATAGATATGCATGATTTTTATATTCAAAATATAAAAAATAAAAAAGTATAAATGTCTAATGTTGAATTTATAAAAAAAATACCAAGGGAACGTTGGCTAAAAATTTTCTCTTCGCTTGCAAATGTAGAAGTTGTAAAACAAAAAGCAAAAGTATACCTTTTTAGGGGATTTTAAAATTGAGAACCAAAAGTGGGTCAACTGTCAAGTTTTTCTGTTGACAAAGCTTCGGTGTTTTCAAATTATCAGTAGTCTAAAAATCGTAAAAAATGTATTGGGTTCCATAACAGTAATATTTCATTTCAGAAAAATAATCCATAACTGCATGAACCACCATTTAAACTTAGTTTTAATATAATAGAAATAAAAATACAAAAAACAAATCTATGAAGTGTTCCAGACTCTATTCGCGTGAGAGGCAAGATCGCGCCATTTGATTCCCCCGATTCGGTGCCTTATATTTTAATTGAAGGTTCCGAAGTTCGAGTATCGGAAACTAGGTGAAAATTATCACTTGAACATTGACACTAGTTCGTGTCACCTAATTAATGAAGCCTAATAGGGCCTGACTGGTTAAACCATCGTTGTCCAATAATAAAGCGAATGGAAGCGCACGAACAGTTGCGCTCAAGTGTTAATTTGATCGATTGATATTTCATTTCGACACAAACAACTGCTAATCGAGGCGGAGGCTTTTTTGTTGTCTTCCATCATATTTTCTATGAAAATAGCAATTTTTTTCTAATTCTTCCTAATCTTCGACAAGCGCCCAAAGTCCATTAAGACCCACGACGTATCAATTGTTTCATCCATTCATGATGTATGACCAAATGTAGGCGTGGATTATTTTAGATATAATGAAAATGTATTGTTTTAACAATGTTCAGATAGAGATCTGGATTTACATCCTACACACTTTCATCCCACAGAATGTTTGTAATTCAAAAAATAATAAATGTATAGATCCATTATTTTATGCTAAAAAAATATATTAGAAAATTCAAGACAAAAATGATCTATTTTAACATCGTTCGTAGGAAAACCTCGTTCATAAAATCCTCGATTTCAGACGATTACCATTATCATGAAATCGCTTTGTTACTTCGATAATAATTTATCTATCTTCATAATGAACTCGGTTATTATTTTTAAATTAATCTCTAATTTTCTGGCCCTTCCTTATTCCTTACAAAGTTCATCATGCAGAGCCTCAATTCATTTTGATATCTTCGAGCACGCAATCTGCGGCAGCGTCGGTTTGCCAAGTTTCTACACATTTTTTGGTGCAACCAGTGAACATTTTGAATCAATAATCGCATAAAAATGAGCAAATCGCAAAAATAAAATAATCTTGAGCTTCATTAAAAAATAGCCGAGTGAAGAAAGTAACGAAATTAAATGTTCATAGGCTGGAAATCAGATCCTTTGATCCAATTTTGATACAAGGAACATACCAAAATAAAAAGGTTTGCTCATAAATTGTCGCTAATCGCACAAGAACAAAAGATGACAATTTCGGCATCTCTCTTATCTTAATATGAAATTTACCTGTTTCATCATGCATTTTGATGAGAAAAGGGTGCTCTTGATTGATTATAAAAATCCAAACAAATAATATTGTTTTTAATGGGAATTCGTATTGAATATCAATCTTCCAACAAAGATTGCAGATTTAATAATTTTCAAGCCCCAAACTTTGCACAGTTAAACGCGTTTTAAACATCTACGTGCCACAAGATATATGCCAATTTATTTTGCATTTACACTGCGGTGCGAAAATCTGCTGCAGGAGTTTGAGCTGGGAAAATATGCCCTCTTCAAATATGTATGGGAAAGCACCAAAAGTGCATATAAAACAGCTTAACATTATTTGTGATTCCAAAAACGTAAAATGTCAACAAAACAATTCTGCCGCAGTAGAATTTAGCATTCTGTCGCTTCTCTACTTATGGACATAAAAATTTGCAGAAAAAACAAAACTACGATAAAATATCGATGATGCAATCGATGGCGTCATCTTTTGCATCAATATGCATATGTGCGATCTTCAAATTTAAAAGTGCATTAAATAATCATCACTTCCGCATGAAGGCTATGTGGCAATGGACTAAGAGCATTCTTCGTGCATGAATATTTCGTAGATTGAATTATTAACTTAATATGGAAGAGGCGCTAAATATTATTATAAAATTTGCTCAATAAAGTAATAAGCTACAGAAAAACATGATAATATAATGCACCCCAAAGATTGAGAAAATACCAAAATAAATTGTATGATGTTTCCGAAATAAGATAGTGTCAATGTTACTCAAATTAATTTTCAATTTAGTAAACATATAAAAATAATATTTTTAGTGCAATTTAACATACTTTGTTATAAATAAAATACAGCAGTTGGCATTTTCCAATCTTTTTAGATTATATAAACCAAGTGCTCGTATAGTAGCTTAGATATTGGATCCTTATTATAAAGGTTAAGGTCCAAATCCAGATTGTGAAAAAAAATTCACTGTAGTGTAACGTTGAGGTGGGGGCACTCTATGGGGCAGGGTCCCCAAGCGGCTCCCCGCGCCCACGTGTTCGTCGGGATGGCCACGCTAGCGCACGGGTCCGTTTTTCTATCGGATGAATGGATGAGAATAGACGAGCGTCGAATAGAATGACTATCTTATCTAAATAATTATTTATTCCACAGGAAAGAGAGGAAGACAGATCTGGCTGCAGGAGGAATGACCTCCCGACTCCCGCCGGGGTATGCAGGTGCAATGTCTCAGTAGGGCCACACGAGATGGCGCTGTTAAAATAACACATTGCACCTGAAGAGAGACGGGAGATGTCGCTGTTAATCTGGAGAATTAAATCTGCTCAGTCCAACAACGCTATTGCGTGGAAATGTTAAATCGCCCACGCTACAGTACCAACAAATTTGGGAGATCGCAAATATTAATATTCATGACCGATCGTCTCGATCCAGATCTACCTTGATATCCTGGATTTGAAACAGTTCCTTTGTCTCACTTTGTTGTGCATTCGATTTTTCTGTCCGGAGACGTGCCCTATTCCTTGGTTCGCACAGTCTTCCGACCTGACACCACCGGATTTCTTTGTCTTGGGACGTGCAAAATTATTAATTTATACGACAGAAGTGCCCACAAAAGAAATTCTAATTGAAAGAATAATCATCGCCTTTGCAAAAATTAAAGAGGAAATGCTATAATATTGAATAATTTGTATGACATTTACCATATCGTTGGAAAGGGTATAATCTAAAAAACTTTTTTAAACTAAACTAAGTTCAAAATAATTGTTTGTTTTTCGTTTAGAGAATTTAGAAGTTGACATCTCTCATTCGTTCGCACAATTTTTGTGATTTTAGAAGCTCGGAACTAATTTTTCTTTAAACCAATTGCATTAAATAATATTTATTTAGATTAAAAATACATTGCAAAATACAAAACGGTTATTTCGTGCTATTACGACTACAAATTTAAAAAAAAGTGATGTCGGTTTAAAAATGAAATTTTGAATATTTTTTCAAAATGTTGAAAAAAAAATCTATTTTGACAACCCTGACACTTAGAACATCCATAGGGTCTATGTTTAAAAGGTAGCTGAATACACTTTTAATACCCAAAAATTAAAAAAAAAGGTTGGGTTTATTATTTTTCCCGTAATAAAAACCATAAACGAATTGATGTAAATCTGTGGAACTGAACCAGAACGAAAACCGAAATGAAAAAATAACGGTTCGAAGCCCTATTTACAATGATTTCCACCTTATTTCAAATAAATCGAATCAAAAAATGATTTAATAAGGTTTAATCTAGATATAAATTTGGTCTTTGTTAACAAACACTTTGTCTGAAGAGTTTTTGGACCAAATAAACTTGATAAAGCCCCATTACAAAGTATTACCAAGCAGTCGCATGGACTCTAAAGATTTTACCGTGCCTTTGAATTGGTAGTCAACACTTGTTTGTATAAATATCATAAATAAAAGCGATAATAAGCGGAAGCACTGACAGCGAATCAAGACAAAGCCGGGAAGGTTTAGTACGACTGCCGTAACTGTATAAGAGAGGCTGCATAATAATTTACGACAGATCATAATTACCTAACATGGTCAAATTACATCTCTCATTGTCACAGGGGCGTGTTATCTGTTTGATGAACTGTGCTCAAATAATTCTTGTGTGTTTACACTACAGGGATGGATTACGAGATTTATACAACAAATAATTCATACAAACACACCTGTACCAGGACGACATACATTATTTACTTAGCTCTACTCACTGCGACCATTTTGTCTCTGTGTGTGCTCAAAGAATTACACGCCCCGAAATGAACTCACCGGTGCGCTCCGGAGGCATCGATCTACCTAGTTTCGCTAATCCTACGAGGACGCAAATACATTCATAAGTTTAAATTTTCAGGTATATAATAGCTTTTAAAATATGATGAAAACTATCCTGGAAGATAGCCGAATACTACTTCGTCCATTTTTGATATACCACTGACCGAAAGCCATCGACTCGCCAAAGCGTTCATCGCAGCATCTATTTTGCGATCTTACCCACTTGAGCTAAAATTGTCTCAAAGTAAATTTCCGCAAAATGTTTATTTGTTCCATGTCGAGGATACTTGAGACGAACTTCAAAAATTTGTCTCGAGCTGCAAGAACTTCAAAGGTCTGCATTTCTTGACTGCATCTGATACGCCAACTACCACTTTCTTAGAAGAAAACACAAAGAAAAATAAGTCTGAATTACATAACGAAAATATATTTAACCAAAAATAACACAATACACAACGAGCCTCTTTTTAGAAGAAGCGGGATTTTTTTTAAATGTGATGCTTTGAAACCAGTTATTTTGAAGTTTAATTAGTCAACACAATGTTCTTATAACAAAATGACTCATAAAAAATAATGTCAAGACCAGATATTGAAGAATTGGATGCAATTACGGTATTTTCTGCTGTTTTTGTTCAAATAAAAAGAAGTTGCACAGATTATCTGCGCATTTTATGGGAATGAAATAGAGCTTCAAAAACTCCATAGATGGATTGTTTATTTAAAAAAAAAAAAGTAATAGACGGTTAAACATATAACAATTTTGAAAATCTTGGTAATGTGTGACTAGCTTCCGTATATAATGCAACGTGATAAGATAATCTGATAACAAGCACTTTACTTAACTTCAAATTCCGCGTCTGTCCTTAATGGTTTGTGATCCGGTCAAATCAAAACGGACGCGATTTTTTTGGTCGCGTATTTAGCGATCTAATACATGCTAAACATACAAATGTAAGATTTTTATCAATAAACCCCATACGAAATGGTTATTTCAACACTTTAAGAACCGCATCAAATGGCAAACCTGGCAGCCATGTGCTGTGAAATGTACGCATTTATCATCAAAATAAATACAATGCTCAATTTTAGCATGATATACGTGACATCATCTGATGATCGATGATATCAAAGCAGATTTGTATTTTCGTCTAGAAATTTGTATGTTTGATCATAAACACGAACTATTCCATGATCAATTTTTCATTTTAACAGAAAATCGATATATAACCTCCACGAATCACATTCAGTGCGCTTGGCGCTTAGTGTGTTAACATGAGTATTTAAAAAAAAACAACTTACACGATTGTCAATCAAACTTTCCCGATAATCGTAAAGGGTACTTTCTCCCGAAAATTGCAAACAGATAAAGATATATGAACCGTAATAGAGTAAAAGAATTCGCCAAGACAACTTAATCGTTCGATGCTTTCATTGATCGTGCGTGCTTACAATCTGAAAAATCAGGATGAAGAAGACTTTCGCAGTTTTCAATTCGTAAAGGTGATCTGATTGCATGTTTGGAATTTAATAGCATGTCAAGAGACAAACAAGAGATTTTTCTTAAACGACATGTCTATCTGATATGATATTATAATATTAATTTTATAAAGAGAAGCGAAAAACCTATTTGGGCTATCATGCTTAGCGTTAATATATTGAGGTTTTTTATTAATAACACATTCTCACCGGGCTACGCATATGAGCGTCTTTTGGGTTTCAATAGACTCAGGATATGCACTTATGCGTCTTTAACCATGTGATTCATTGGCTTTAAAAAAGGATCAAACGCGATAATAAGCAAATACGGTCCACGTAAAAAACAATTTTGTAGGTGAAATCGCACAAAAAAAGCTATGACTTACATAGAAAAAGTGATGATATGTTCCATGGATTTTAAAAACCGCATAACTTTGAAACAGCTATATAAAATATATCCAAAATCGCATAAAAAAAGTAAATAAAAAAACAGGAAAACAATATGGCAATATAAAATTACATTTAAAGGACGTCTTGCATCATTGAAAATTTTTTATAATAAATGATTTTATTTAAAAAAAAATTCTTCGGAAGAAATAGTATACCCAGTGTAAATGTCATCATTGTTCTATGTAAATTTTCACTTTCCAATAATATAATTTATAATTAGTGAAAATGTCACTATAGTCTCTAACCAAAAAAAAAATCAATCATCATCAATAACGGCGACTGTTCAGTTCAGTTCAGTTCAATTCATTCAAGTCATTTTTTAGCCTTATTTTGTCAGTTTTAATTTTTTTTTTCTATTTAATTTTTTTTTAAATAGATAAAAAAAATTAACGTTAAAGTTAATTAATTAAAATTCAAGATATGATGTCAACCGTGTTGAAAAAAGTAGTTTCGAGAAAAACGCGAGAATAGCTCCGTAAGTATTTAGAAATTCCTTTGGAGAATGTATTTTTAAAAGTCAAAAAAACTAAATTAGTTTTTTAAAAAATCTAAACCAGAATAAAGGGCGTGGTCAGCAGATGCAATATGATGAACACAGTTCCAAATTATATTTTTTTCCAAATTTCGGTTAATATTGATGATTTATTTCCTATTTTATCCAAAATATCTCAATATTTACTCTTTATAAAATTTTAAAAAAAGAAAAAATTGCTTTTAAAAAAACCGCATAACTTCGAAATTGCACATAAAATTCGCACAAAAAAAAGTTTGAATGTACTTCTATCCTTATCCGATCAGATTCACATTCGTCAAATTAAATTGCTTGGATGGTATCACACCATACACACAGGAAGACAATTTTCATAGTTAACACATTGCGGTCCGTTCACGCGTAAACGCGTGTTTTCGAGAGTTTCGTTATTTGAACTTGACGTACAAAAAAAATATATCAACGCAATATTTTGTTCTAGTTTTGCCGAGAGATGGTCTTGTATATATTTAAGACTTTACTAAAAAATTAAAATTATAGAAAAAAAAATTCACTGTGAAATTTAACGACTAAATATGTGATCTCCCACATTTGCCCCAATTCTGCGGCCCGTAATGTGTTTAATAATGGCTTAAGAACAGAAACAGTTACCTGATCCAAAGAAAGTCAATGATTAATTCGCTAAGAATTTTTGAAAGTCCAGATCTCTTATCAAAAGTTGCAATTAAAAATATTGTCTATTTGGATAAGAAAGATGCACATATTGTTCATTGATGCACTTGTCCGATTTGCGACAATTAATTGGGAACTCGAATTCTATGTGTAATTTAATTTATCCACGCAAATTAAAGTACTCCAAAATTGTTAGCCCTATAGAACTAAGCTTAGATGCCAATTTCCCGATTTTTTGGCAAAGAAACTGATTCCATGACACCAATTTATGTGATCATCGCATTCTAAGAACGTTTCGTAAGTTCATATCACTTCTATTAAAATACTTATTAAACCTTATTTTAGATAGACTGCCATTTATGTAAACAAAATGTGATAAAAAACGGGTTTTATTAATGCAAGTTTTGTTCTGTTAATACAAGTCGATAATTATTTTTTTTAATACTATGTAATCAAATATAGCATTGATCAAATCTGTATGTAACATGTTCAATAAATACACTTGAGTAAACTTGACATGTTTTTATGTACAAAGTTAAAGTAATGAAACGAACAAATCCATGCGGATGGTATTTATAGAGTTAAACTCTATCAAGCCAATCTGGCCTATTTATACATATAATTTATTTTGAACTTTGCTCCGAGTTTTTGCTCATCTGAAATTATATACTAATGTATTGGATATTTCTGAAAAAAAATTAAAACCTCTTATAAAAGCCATCAAAGAATATGTGATTGAAAAATTATGACATTAGCAACATAACACTTTCCAAACCGCATGCCGCGATGAAGGCATTACGAAACTCGCCGATCACCTTGATTAGAGCCGTATTGTGAAAAGTAAGAGTAAGAAGACTTTTTGCTTGGATAATTTAAGATTATCCCGGAGGAGCAATAAATGAGCACAGATCAAGCTGAACCAAACCAAACCAATTTCGTATCCATTATCTACAAAGTGCAGTAGTAGCCTGATAATACATTGTTCTGCGCGAGCGCGTTAATTAATCGAGTTACTCAATTGATTTACGATGGCTCAACACATTAACCTCCTTCAAAGCCCACGCCTTAATCCATATATCCATTCATATACGCACGTCTATTAGTTTGGCACAATTGCATTTATTCATGCATGAGGAAATTCATGACCTCCCTGCGAAGACACCTCAAGAAACGTATCCATTCAAACCAATTATATACGTCGTGTTAATATTTAGAACCGCTTAATGGCGTATGTAAAGAGCAAACAATTTTTACAAGAAAATTTGACGCTCTTTGCGGGCTTTTTTATTTTTGGACGTGTATCAATAACATTAACCGAGCACCACGCGAGCAGAAAAATACGTCAAAGTCAGCAAATTCAATGGATTTCACCCCTGCGGGATTAAACTTTTATGGACTCTAAAAATCATAATTGAACCTTTTCCCCTTCAGGAGCAACAAAGTTATTTTCCCGGCGATATTATACGATGTCGCAAAGCTTATGTGTTTTTATTTCATTTTCAAAATCATACCAGGATGCGCGTTTCATCAGAGACGATGATGAATGCATGCAAAACAGTAAAAAGAGAATTGAGCTATGAAATATTCAAACAAAATTGTATGATGTATCACTGTAAAAAAAAACGTAATGCATGCGGACCGCAATAAGTTAAAAATGTATATCCATTTTTTTTTTCACTGTCAAATTTCATTGCAAAAAGAAAGCGACGGTATTTAATTATAATCTATACAATAAATTAACGTTGCTATTGTATTGGATATATAGATCCAATCGACTAAAACATGCTTAACCCCTTCAACGTTTTGATTCACTGTTAAAAGTGTCATCTACGGATATTTTCGCCGCTAGCGGATACGTACGTCATATCTAGTATACGAAAATATCATCAAGTTCGCACAAGTCAGTTCCCGAGAGTTTAACGTACACAACACTGCAATCGGACATATCCGTCATTTTCCATTGAAGTTTGCTTAACTTTCGCAATGCGGATATATTCGTCATACCCACTTTGCATGGACTTTGGTCTTGACGGATATATACGTCATATCCACTTAAGGGGTTAAGGGACGTTTTTACCTTGTTGGTTCAAAAAAAAGAGATGACAATTTAAAAGAAGTTCGTCGAGAAAATCGCGTCGACAAATAAGTCATAAACAATACATAAATCACAAAGGTGAATCTATGGATATAATAAATTGAATAAAAATAGATATTCATTAGAATTTCAAAAGAAGAGGGAGGGAAATCCGATAATACTGTGGAAATTTAAATTATTATTGGACCCTAAAGACATGAGAAAGAACTTGATTTATTTGATTATCGAGAAAGTTGAGATGATATAACAACTCCCTTTGGATTTAGATTTGAAAAAAAAAACTTTCAAAAGATTTCGACGAATTGTGATGAAATATATTTTTGACCATCCCCCATAAAACATCAATATTTGTTTTAGAATTAAATACAGTAGCAGAACTTGTTTTTCTTAAAAATATTAATAACATTTGAACATGCGAAACTGATACTTTTATACACAGGATAATGATTCGGAGTTAAAAGAGTTGAAGTTATGGCTCTTCTTTGAGCTGGTGAAGAATACATGGTAGGAGGGTGGAGATTTTGGAGTGTAAGCCATGAATCTTGGGCGAAAGAAATCGTCTTCTCTCTATCCACCCTGGAGCTAACCTAAGCTAAGCATAAGGAAATATCGCAGATGAGTCTAGTCTACTACTTAAAAAATTAAAAATAATCATCCCGAAACTAAGTATTTTTTTATGATCATCTTCCTCCAATTTGTTCGCTAAACTAAGACCAAACTCATCCTGGTGTTGCCCTTGTAATTAAAATAGAGACTTGACTCCATATACTCCAGAAGGTCTACTAAGTAAAAATCAATACTGGAGAGCCTTTAAAAAACCATTCTCACCTAGGTCATTTTTTCTAGTAAAATTTCACAGTTCCTCTATTATGATACCATTTCAATCGTTTTTATATGATTTTTCATAACGTATACGTTGTTAAAAATGTGATCGCTAGTCATACTTCCTGTAGATTTGAACCCAGGATGATTAAGCTACTAGTTCAACCACTTAATCGGGAAAGAGTTTTGTAGTATATTTGGATATATTATCTTGTTGGATTGTAAAATTTCGGGTTTCTTCAGCGAAACACGTCCATTAAGTCCATATGAATGGGTTATTCTCGGCATCCGTGGTATATTTTGGGCGGTCCCCGGCTTAAAGGTCCAAATCCCCTACTGTTTTTTAATAGTATAATGCACCCATTTGATGAAAAATTTCATTTTTTTAGCAATGGTCCTAGATGATTCCTTGATTCGAAGAGAATGTCGCCTCTGGAATCTTTTATAGAAGTCATAATAGAGATAAAATACTTTATTGGGTTTAAATGTAAAATTAAAAAACGCATAAGTTTCTATGTTCAACGTTAAATCCATCTGTTTAAATGCTCTCTGGCAAATGTGGATACTTAAATGCATGCTCCATTGTTCAGGTTAGCAACGTCAATATAATTAATTGTTGCACTCCATCTAATGACCCGATGTTAAAACGCAATACTATTAAATTATAAGGCAACTAATTCGAAACTCCTAGATTTGTGGCATGTTTGGTGTGCTTTATGCCTAACGCTGGTAACATAAATTGTAGACGAAGTGTTAACCCTCCCCGAGCGTACCAGACACAAGGTGCTGCCTGAAAGTTTCGGGACTCATACAACATGCAGCTGAACAAAATAATATCAGCACTTCCACATAGCAAAATTGCCCATGACTTATGCAGCAACCTAATACATTGCATACGACGAGACTCTGGACAAAAAACCAGCAATCATCCCATGTCGCTTGCCAAATGAAAATCGTAAAATGCTTCGATCCGCCGAAAATCTTAAAATTAACCGCAATTACTGCGGCACAATTATGATATAATTTAATGTAATTTTGGTGATTGTTACCTGCACGTTCGTTTTCATAGATCAGCTACACGGGTCGAAAATCATTCGAAAGTCGTAGAACAATATCATACACCTGTAACAGTAAAAATTACACTGTAAAAAATGTTGCATACGCGCCGCCGCAGCATAACAATAATTTCGTCGGGTAATAATAGAGAAATGATAAACTCCACGTCTATCCATGGCACAAAATTTACGGTGTATAATGAGAAAATTATACAGCCTCACAGTATTCTTATAATAAGTTTATGTAGTAAGGCGATTCGGCTGTCTGCTCCGCATTATCACGCATTAGCCTATTGAATATGAATGCCGTCTTATAACCGGGAAATCTTGGATTACAATCTTGACGTATTGTATGCATCACATCTTTATGCCAACAGTTTAATTCTATCGACCTGGATACATCTTGCATAATTTATTTGAAATTAATTTAGCCTAGGGAGATACTCCAGGAATATGAAGATGGAGCAATGCGCATTATTTATCATAGGAAAAAATATGGGAACTTCGATAAATTTATAACAATTATCTGATTTTCAAACGGCCATTTAACACGATTTTGATTAAGATTACGTGGATTGAAGCGAAATTTGAATAGGACAAAATGCCCTAAAAGTCACGAAAAGTGAAACTCCAAGCGGTATTTGATCGGAAAGTGAGGGAGAATCGTTTGTAGTGTATCCGTGAGAATGTGTCATACGTAATATAAAGCAACCACTACACGAGTAGCAATTCTATTTTATTATATATTACACAAACACAGCTTCATCCTTGAACTAACAATTTCTATTACGTGGATATATTAGAGGTTATTAAAGAGCATGCTGATTCCAAAATTAACAATGATGAAAAATCTGTTCCACTAACTGCAAATTTAATTTCCGAATACAAGAAAATATTCATAATACAATTTAAATTCATCACCATCGACTAATAACATTTCGAGTAAAAAAAGTGATTTTGCAACATCTTCGCGCAAGCGCTTGTATTTTGCATCATGATTTGAGAATCCTAGAATATTAATTTAATACAAAAATCAAAAATCGAACGCAATAAATAGCAAACCAGATAACGAACCCAAAAAACTGCCTTTAAAACCATATTTACATGATAAAAACCAATTAATGATGTAGTGTTCGAAACACTAAACGTTCTCCAAATGTGCATCTGGTCCATTGGATATGCCTATTTATGTGTATAAACAAATTTACGCGATAAATGAATACTTCGCGTAAAATTAAAACGAGGAAAAATATCGGTTTCTTAAAATAAAAACTTGTCTGCGGAACTACGGCCGTCTTCGGTTTTGAATGAGTAGGATGGTTGTGTAATATGACATGTTTTTTAAAAATATAAATTAACGTAAAAATACAAGGTGTTCTGCACAGGTATCTTCAGGTATGTTCTGCACCGTTATAACTTTTTTTTCTGTGGTCGTAATAGCACGAAATAACTGTTTTGGATTTTGCAATGTGTTTTTAATCTAAATAATGCAAACGAATGAGAAATGCCAACTTCCAAGATCGATAGACAGTACGAATAGGACACGTCCCCAGACAAAGAAATCCATTGGTGTCAGATCTGGTGACCGTGTGAGTCACGGAATAGGGCTGAATAAATCATTCATTTTCACGACAGAGGTGCCCACAAAAGAAATTCTAATTGAAAGAATAATCGTCGCCTTTGCAAAAATTACAGAGGAAATGCTACTTCAGACAACTACAGTTGAAATAAGAAAAAGGAGTAATACGAAGCAGAAATGGCGAATTTGAACAAATTTTATAAATAAATTTAATAAAAACATCTTAAACATAAAAGGTATTTTCTTAAACCAGGCCCCTGGTAAACTGGTAACTCTTCAGGCTTAACAACGTATAGAATGATTTATATGACATGTAGCATATCGCTGGAAAAGGTTTGAACTAGAAATTAGCCAATTAGCCCCCAAAAAAAATTTATCCGTCCATGTGCAAAACACGCTGAGAAAAGAAAGTATCATTTAGGCGTTTATCGATTTTTGAAATATTAATTTTTAAAAAATTGTAAAAAAAAATTATTACTTGGAACTGAACCGAAAAAAATATTTTAGAAAATTATTCGAAAAATTTTTGGTCCCACTGTGCATTAGGAATTTGCTCAAATTTTTTTTTTAATAAATCCTCATAAACCAACTAACGTGAAAAGCATTGCGGTATGATATTTTAGACGATGTTAACCAAAAGGTAGCGTAATTCATTTTTAAAAATATTTTCTCATACGTTATGTATAAAGTATGACATATGTTGACATGTGAGCAACGGCATCCAGAAACTAAGAAACAGTATCTTTTGATCTTGCATTATTTTTCTTAAACAAATAAATTTATTCCAAGAATAGAAACGCTGTATTGATTAATGTGTTAATCAACTTTTGAATTTTTATTGCTATTTTTGAACTTCCTGAAATTATACGCTTAACAATATATTATTAGGATTGACACTGATTTATTATAATTGAAGAGAATCCAAACAAATTTTAAGGCGTCATCCTTTTGTGTATAAAAATAGAATAATATGGTAATTTGATATGTGCCACCGTCAGCTAATGATTTTCAAATTATCGCAGTATCAAAAAACTGGCGCCAATTTGACTGCACTTCTTTGAAGCCAACGAGATTGAGTTTCGCTCCAATTATCGATGGGAAGAAATTTAATTTTAATGCTTACATCAAATCAAATCGGCTCCGCATTGGATAAATTATGAAATATCAGAAAAAAAGTAACGAGCTTTATAAATTCATATTCATCGACGTGAAATAACACACGAGCGCATTATGCAAGATGCTTTTGATGAACTGCCTGCGGTAAAAAAACGAAAACAAGCGTGGCGTTTCGTATCCCCTCTTTGCCCATCATCGCAGCACGTTGGTGATCTTGGCCTCGTTGTACGACGTTTTTAAAACGCCAACGCATATTTGGGTGTAGGTCACTACAGGACAGTGGGCGAGACGTCTAACTCCCAACCCCGTGGGTTAAATTATTATCGTAATACCGGGACCGATGTTTGAAACGCGAGACTCCCGCTTCAAAAAAAGGCATTTTATTATCAGATCGTAATAGGGGTGCCATAAAATAATGCCGTTTTATTAATGCCTCTCTGAATAATGGGCTTTAAAATGAGTTTTAAAATCACCATTCAGCGACTTTATGATGGAAACCACTTTCATAAATATTATTTCCAAAACATATCCCTATATAAGCCTTTGATAGAAATGCATGTAAATCTAATATAAACTATTTAATCGATATTGAAATTGCTTCCAAGTATGCAATGGGTTGTGCTTCAACACTAATTAGATCAATGTCTTTTGAAGCATATGCTGCTTACAAGAGTTCTGCAATGGCAGTTTAACTATTGAACTAAGTCTTCCATTGCTAATACCATAGTTCAACTTCACATAGTTCGATAGGTTGCTAATTGAAATTGGTTGTTTATAGAGTATTAGATGCGAAATCGTTTTGTATGGATTTAGTGGTCATCCTTAAGTGGGAATGAGCTAAAATTTCTCCCAAAATAAAGAAAACTAAATTGGTTTTGACTTAAAGCTGAAAATCATGTTCCTATTTACTTCCATATCAAATAATTTGAAAATATGTCAAAAATGATGAGAATTAAATTTGATTGTAGTAATATAAGATTTTATTTGACCCTCAGGATGCTAAACAACGATATATCGACGATTGTAAAATTAACGAGGACTACAAACAATCGTCGCTATTGGTCCATTGATTACTTCAAATTGATCGAATATGAACAGTTTCTGAAATAATATGAAAAACTATATAATCATATGAAGAAAAGATAAATAAAGCAGAAATAATTTCACTTATTGCTTATAAATATTCTACCTAAAAATTCCAATTCAAATAAACTTATTCCAACTTAACCATATGCGGAACGCAATGAAAAAATATCACATTAATATCCTTTATCCCTGGAAAAATTTCATATGGAAATCGACACGTCCGATGATAACGAATATGGCACATAAAGGAAATGTATCGCTATTTAGTCAAGAAAATTGAGATTATTCTGTATTTTATTGAAAATTGCATAGATAACACTTTATCAACTGCAGACGTCACGTTGGCGTCTTCAAATACATCCAAAGAAATAGCTTTAAATATAATTTCAGGAAGAGAATCTTTCTTTTCAATCGTTTCCCGAAGTATTTGATAGCGACTAAGAATTGATTTTTTTAAGTCTACACATAATTGATGAAATTGTCATTAAATTGAAATGCTGGATCAGCCTCCACATTCGTTGGAGGTATCGTCATCAGATATTTAAATGCTAGTTCGAGTTGATAACCACGTAAGCCCCCATTTTCGTATAACACCATCAATGTGACTGATAAAATTCCTTTCTGCTGAGACACGGACTAAAAGTCGCAAAATTCCCGATTTCCCGACAAATCATTTATTTCCGTCACTGCAGATGAATACTTACATACTATAATACTTTGATGTGGTTCGTAATTATATTACGGAGGAATACAATAATTCTGAACCCGGTATCTATAATATTTCATATCGATATTCCCATTATTAGAATCGAGGTGTAGTAAATACATCACCGGTAGGGAGAGGTAAATATAACAATTTGAAAAACATATATGTACTGTATTAATGTATACATAGATTAGACAGTAACTACCCATTAGTAGTTACGCCACTGTTTCCAAATTTCTAGATTTCGGCGGGAATGTCTCGTTTTAGTAGCCTTCATCGTGCTGGTCAGGTGTACGATTTCCGTTAAATAAAAATTTCAATCCCGGATTTTTCCGGATTACGTTTACTAATCCCGGGATTCATGAGCACCTAAAACTGTCCGGGATCCCGAGACTGGATTCCCTAGTAAGGTGTCATAAAATATTTTCTTCGTTTTTTTTTCTAGAAATTACTTACTAGTTGATTAGTTACCTGCGTCAGTCCAAAGATAATGCTATGCATAACCCATCAGGAATGTGTTAATTGTTATGTGATACAATGATACCGCTATGTGTTTTTATCCTGTATTGTAATAGAATAAGGGTGCAAAAATATAAGTTACATAATCAAACATTTGCTTCACCAAACGCAAGGTCTGAAGGGAGAATATTTTAAAAATAAATATATTTGGCTTATCAAATTTTGCTAGGGAAGAAATATGATTTAAAAAAAAGTATATAATCAGTTAAAGAATGTACACTTTTCCATCAAAGATATTATCTAATCGCAGTTTAGATTTGCCCAGCATCGCTTTTGGGCCCACTCTCTTTACTATTAAAAAAATGAGCACGCTTATCACTTTCTTCGATTTATTACTCTCCCTTTCTTCGGAAACTTGTTCGAATGATTCATGCAGAAAGATTCCACAATTACGGTAGTTAATTAAATTCTCATCAAAATAACTCAGCTACAAAGGCGTTAAAAATAAACAACACACGACTTCAACATGGCCCAAACGAAAGCGATTTCGGCGCTGGACTAGAGAAACATAAACACGGAAACGTCATGCATATCTGGATCCGATATTCGGATCGACCTGGAAGAAGCGCTCGTCGAGCTCAACACTCGAACGACCACATTTATGTCAAAATAGTGGACGAGGAGGCTCGTTGAACCCGACGGGATGTGGTCGCTTCGACCGGTCCAACGGAGTGATGATTATACACCACACTCGCCCAACCCCTTCCGAACAGGTCACACCACTTATTAGCATTTTCAGTGATTGACAACCGTTGCTCATATTTAAATAGGCGCAAAAAAATGATTAATATCGGCCGATTGTCCGACGTCGATTTTAATTTTCAATTTGATCGAATTAGGCAGTCGTTCCGTGTTCAACACATACGTACAATTTTGCAGTAACGACCTGGAACGAATTTAAAATTAACTAGAAATAACGCAGCATGACTGCCAAGCGCAACCTCGAGGGCAAATATTTACTTGTAGACGAAAACAATTCGACGTGGTCGTCTCGAAGAACGCTTTTCAAAGTCATGGCACGTGGATTGAGCCGATAGAAAATTTTATTCAATTTACATCGACAATTTTAAATCAACGCCATGCAAATGTGTGCAATAACAGCTCTTCAAAATCACTACTAAACAATAATTCCATCTGATAAATGTTGCACTACGATCCCCCAACCGAAGCCGAGACCCATCCAGTCACGATTTAGAAATACCCTTTCTTTTCTTTTTTCTTCCACTGCCACCCGGCTACAAGTGAAGCAATGCCAGGGTGGCAGCAATGTGTCCCTCTCGGGTCCTCTATGTTGTCATCTACGATGGTTCAGATGGGGGGCGAAGGCGACGTCTCTCGCGCTCCGCTTCTTCCTTGGCCCGGATTACAGCCGTTGCGTATCTGCACCACGCATTCCATGTCTCCGCGCTAGTCAGCATCGAGGGTATCATGATGTCGGGGGAGAGCGTATTCAAACCAAGCTTCCCCTTTAGGTTTTCCCTCTCTGCGTCGAACGCTGGACAGACGAATGTCGTATGTGCAGCATCATCCGTTTCTGCATTGCAGTGGTGGCATCCCGGTCCGGTTTCCTTTCCAATTCTATGGAGATAGCCACCGAAGCAACCGTGCCCGGTGAGCACCTGGGTTAGGTGGTAGCACAGTTGCCCGTGCTTTCTGTCCACCCAGGGCTTCAGGGTCGGCAGGATTCGGTGGGTCCACCGGCCTTTGATGGAGTTTTGCCAGCGAGTCTGCCATGCCTCCATGGTGAGCTCCTTGGCTCTCTTCTTGTCTTCACCGAACCGTGTGGTCTTCCTCTCCTTGGCGAGAAGATCTATCGGCGGTACCGCGGTCAGCGCCAGGACTGCGTCCTCTGACACCGTGCGGTAGATTTAGAAATACCCGCTTGCTAAACAATAGACCTACGTTTGTTTAGGGAATTTCAACTTGAATCAACGCTCTGAATTACTCACAATAGAACAGCGCATCTGTGATATTCATCAAGGGATATAATAGACTCAGTAAATCTATGAATTTATGAATAAAGATTCATAAAAATGTTCTTATTTTCGATTATTTTGCTTGAATTCAAAATTAAAAATATTGATTATTTATGAGGTTAAGATGTCCAGGGGTTGAATTATAATTGGGTGACTATTGTTTTTTTTTTCAGTACCTAAGAGTGAAATTAAACAGCATTGAGCATTTGAGCGTTCTCATATTAATCTTACCTTCAATATTGAGTACATGAAGAGATGAATCTATGATATACGAGGTATATCCCGAAAGTAAGTGTACTGTGACAATAACGGATTCTGTTTTTTCTATTTTTTAAGGGTTGGTCATACTAAATAGTAGAGGGGAATCTCTTGACAAAACGAGCATATCAGAAATACGATATCACCAAATGCGAGCGGGTCAATAGGCCTCATGGCAAAAAATTCATAGCCTCGTTGTTATGAGACCGAAAAAGCATCATTTTGGTAGAATTTCTGCCTCAGAGAGAGATCATTAATGCACAACGATATTATGAGACCCTAAAAATATTTTTAAAAAAAACATTCAAAATAACGTGTATGCTGATGAAAGGAGTGTGCTTGTTACATGACAACGCTCATCCTCACACAGCCTTAGCCACCAAGGTATTCTTGATTGGGATGTTTTGAATTACCCCCGTATTCTCCTGACTTGGTGCCTTCAGATCATCTCAATATATATCTCCTCCCGGAAAGTACACATGGGTGGAATTAAATTTTCAACCGACGAGCAGGTGCAAAAAGATTTTCTGAAGTGGGGGAAGGAGCTGTCGGGAGAGTTCTTCGAGGAGGGCATAAAGAAGCTTGTACTACGGCTTACCAGATACATTGAACATGATATATGTATCAACAATATCCTGTTTTTTTTTCAAAAATGCTTTTTCTAAAAAAAAATAGTACACTTACTTTCAGGATAATTCTCGTATAAACGCCTTTGATTTGATTGAATCTTATGAAATTAAATATTGCAAGCATGCTATAATTTGGCAAAGCTTTATTAGAATGCTCTAAAATATACTAATGCTATTCAATTTTTTTTTTGTAGGATAAAGTGGTTGATCCAGGGATTGAATGCTGAAGAATTTTATAAAATGAAATTAAAAAAAAAACATAAATTTGAAAGAAAATTCAATTAAAAATGTGAATCGTATAAATATAGACAACAGACAGACAAACAGATATACGGACATACACATTTTTCATGCATATTATTTTCAAAAATATCAGTTTTAATTATTAAAAATGTCCATTGCTTAATGCACATAGGTAAATATGAACACTTAAATACATCTAGACGTGTGGAATATCTGTTGTTGATGTATGTTGAAAAAGCTTTCGTTGTCTGAAATTCTATGAATATGGTGGAATACTGAAATAATCTTTGGAGAATTTTTTCTCGTGAAACTAACATTAGTGCAAAGCTATAAAAATGAATAGGTTTTCATTTTAACTAAAGAAAAATAGAGTGTTTTTGCGCGATGTTTACAATCTACTTTAATGCATGAAGAAAAAAGACAAAACGCTATAAAAATGGAAGACATATTGAAGAGATATAAATGTATCATTTACAGAAAAGTAAATGAGAGCGAAACGACCTACATTAATCGGCTCTGCAGAGCGTGGGAGCTCCGTAACTGCAATGTTATATTAACACATTCCCGCCGGGTTATGCATAGCATTATCTTTCGCTTGATGTTTATCCCACAAACACCCACATGCATAACCTGACAAAAATGTGTTAATACTATATTGATACGAATGAATTTTAATCAAGATTATGTTTCAACGTCGTAAATCCGATTATATCAGAGCTTGGAAAGAAAATAAATTCGAATGCACCCGCTTTTATTATCAATATATTGAAACAATATTATCGATTGTGTGTCTTTGACAAATAGGATTTTTTTAAATTCTATAGACCCAGAAAGCAATAAAAATATATGACAAATATTTGAAAAGACTAGTCTACACGTTTTATTGCATTGAGAAGACGAACCAAGCGTATTATTGACAAGATCAATATTAAAATGGGATCTGCCAATATTGACATTACTATTGATCGATCTGCAGTAGAATTGGTAAACAAAATATTCCAAATATATTCAAGCACGAATTTTATATTTATTGTAATAAAATATTCTGGAAAAGGTGCCATATAAGCACTCATATGTAAATAAATATGCGTAATAAATTGGATGTTTTTATTGATCTGTCCGTATCGATCCTCCTGATTATTTTGGATTTGGATGGTTAACCACGTCTAAGATATACATACATTTCTTCTCGGCATTTTTTCTCAATGCCCAATTAAAAAAGGCGTACATCTTTTCGAACTATAACGACTACAAAACACGGCCTATTCGCTGTGACAAAAAATGTTCAATCCAACTAAACAGGTTGTTGAATTTCTTCTTAGGTTATTGGCTTTGCAGGGTTATCCGCTGGAGCGAATACTAGAAAAGATGAATTAGGCAACTGACCGTTGACGTAGCACGATATTAATAAAACACCGGACGTTTGGCACCGTTACGAAGCGCTTTTTATACCAAATCTGGCAAGAATTTGGCATGTAAATAAGAAAATTGTCGACAGTTATTAGATGTGATTCACGGAAGTGCCTTAAAACTTTTTTTTATACTAAAAATCTGTTCAATTGCTGATCTTAAAACATGACCAGACATCATGCACATCTTCATTAACCACGACGTATTTTTATATCAACAAATACAAATATTTTACAAATGAATTGGGTCAAACGTTAGTATGCCATATGCGATCCAACTGTGATGCAATTCAATAAGGTGACCATCCTTGATGGTGTGAGGAAATACCGAACCAACAAGAATTAGAATTCGCCTTAAAAATTTGTATTTTTCAAGCGATAGCCATATTTCAAAATAGCCTTTGATCAAACGTATAGACAAAGGCACAAAAAACATTAGAAAGCCATTATGCAATTCTCGTATACACGCTTCTATTTCAAGTCTTCCATGGTGATCTAATTCGTACGAAAGCTCAGTTAAACACATCCAGGCCAGATCTAAAGCGCAAATATTGCCCGTTTAATAAAATAACAAATCTACTAGAACACGTTCCATCTATTTAGGGCATGTGTTTCTTTAGCTAATTGAGCCCTACGTCTGTATTTGTTATTTTCTGTGGATAATTATGGCGTATGAATCTTTGATGTTCCTCTAAACAGACATCTGAAGATGTACCATATGCAAAATTACTATATTTTCACTAAATTTATTTTAAACAAATAGTATAAAGATAAACTGTTCGGTTCATTAGCTAATCACTACGAAGATGAATGATTTCCGTTTTGGTATTGCATCTTTATTTTTTGCCTACTTAACTAAAAAGCATTATTTTTTACAATTCCAAGTCATAAATTAACTTTTAATAAGTGTGCTAGCGAATCATATTCAACCAATACACGAAGGGACTTAATTGGGAAAAAATATTGCAATCTAATGTGATTGAGCAAAAATATACGGTCTCTAGAATAGCACAAAAAAATACGACTTACATAGATATATTTAATATTTTAAGTAAAATAGCAAACAATATAACCATTCTTGATTGAATCAAAGACCGTAAATAATTTGGATCAGTAAGTGTCCATGAGAAATTGAGGGCATGAGCTGGTCATGATAATATTTCTAATTTGATCCAAATCAACAGTACCCAATTAAAAATATCCCTATACATATTGAATGAGAATAAAAGTATATTTTAATATGCAACTTTTGGTACATAATTCAGATCCAAGGACAGAAAAAATACACTATTTTTTTAAGTAACAGATAGTTTCTAGTAAAAATGTTTAATCTAACTGTATAGTTTTTCCTCATTTATCGATAATATGCACACATGCGTAACCCGACGGAAATGTGTTAATATGAAATCATTAAACAACGATCGAAAGCAATATTTGTGGTAAAATAATAAAATATTTGAAACGTTCAAATAATCAATTTTTCTGTATATTTCTCAATTTGAATATCTGTTGAATGGCTCTTATTTTGATTTGTTTTGCTTCAAAATTACAACACATTCGAATCAATTTTAATACCTCTTTCGACAAGGTATATATCTTTTTTTAAATCATTGTGACAAAATGTTTTTTAAATTTATTCTCAAATATTTGTTCACAAAATGGTGCTTCATAAATGCCGAATTGCGTCGCAGAAATCATACGAATACACTTTTTTGCGAAGAAACGTGATCGGGGTTGATAAACGCACACTTACCCCCGCGAAAAAAGAAAGAAACAATAATTAAGGACTATAGAAAAAATTCATCAAAACACAGTAAGAATTTTAAGTCACCTTCATAATCGCAAAGCTGCGTTCAGCGAAAAGGAGCGTGATCCAAATTTCATTAAAAATTTAATCAGGATATGATTTATGGAACAATTAAGATTGTTTCTTCATCAATTACATCCTTCAGCCAAGGGCGTGTAGCACAAGGAAAAAAAGGGATGTCCTAAATCATTTCATTACGCCGTAATTGAGACGCCGATAATGAATTCGAAACGTAATTTCAAAGATTAAAAACGTAATAAAGATGCTGCCTCGTGTAAATCATGCGTTGGCCTCATAAAGCGTTTGCAAAAAAAAAATGAAAATACAAAAGATCAATGCCTCCTTGTGTAAAGTAAAAGTAAACATCGAAAACCGGTCGTTCTATAAACGAACGAATTTATGCCAAATGTGACTTATGAGTGAATTGATGCAAGAAAAATTATCAAATATAGCAATCTTCCTCGGCATTGTGTGTGCGGAGAATTGAAATATAATCGAATTTGATCAATGGGCTCTTGAGGACGTGACTGGACCAATGCCATTTTGTCATGTTGTTAGTTCCACTCTGTTTAAAATGTCAGACTACGCACTCTTGATCATTTGCAGCTACAGCAAAATTACGATATAGATCTAAAACAGGATTTAGTTATCAAAGTGGAAAAGTTATGATCCAAAAAGCGTCTAAAATTAGATATCTTGATCAACTGCATGCTGCAAAAGGATAGAACATTTTGGTTGATCATCAAAGATCTTTCTTGGATAAATCAAAAAAATTACAGAATATTAATTTTTACAAAAGCCAATTCTTATATTGCTTCATCAGAGCTGAAATTAATCCTACAGCTGAAATTAGTTTTCGATTTATATTGACTCATATGCAAAAATGCATCGTTGTAACCATGAAAGTGCATGTTAATTAAAACAGTGCATTGTTCCCCAAGTATGTCGCGTTGACCATAAAATTGTATAGATTTTTTTCTATTGGGTAGAAAAGATTGAAATATTGGCTAAAAATAATGAAAATACTGAATAAATATTTTATTCTATTGTAGCAAAAAAAAAAATGATTTTTGTATTAATTGTATTTGATAATAAATTTCAAAAAATGCATTGATGATCTTTGCTTTTTAAGCCTTTTCATATTGGAATTTCTTCAATAAATTTAAATAGTCTCTAATACATTAAATACATCCTTGAATATGTACTCAAATGATATAAAATAGGTTAATCCAATGAAGCAAATTAAGAAAGGTAAAGCTAAAATCCGAATTCATAGGACTAAAATGACCCATATTCGGAGAACATGGGTTAATTTGGAATACATTTTGTTTCTTTGTAATTAGCTCTATTATCAAAGCATTCCACATTCCGAGGAAACCATAATTAAATAGTAATTTGTTAAAAACATCAATAGAATGTATCGACACATCCATTCCATAATCTGGTGCATTCCTCAAAAAGAACAATAAAGTGGATCATTCCGCTGCCTGATAAGATCCGACTCCAATTTATGTCTTTTTTGGGGGGCTATAAATTAATCTCGGAGATTGCATTACGTGGCCACGAAAATAAACAAAGCAAAAGAGCGAAAACCCACAACCTCAATTCTTTCCCCCAGAGTAGAAAGATTTAGATTTGGCCTTATCTATGGCCTCTTTGGCACGCCGAGCAAAACTACCCCACTCAGATATGTTAGACATCGCAAGAAGCGGATTTTCACTACCCTTATATACCGATGAGATGAGGAGAGCCAAGGCGCTCTTAAAATGAGAGCAGATCGTACCGTTATATACAGTGGAAAAATGCACTTGAGAATTTACCGTCTGTATGCCAAAATTAACCCTCGAATAAAATATTTATTTTGAACGAGACGTCTCTTGGGTTTGTTCCTGCATTTTTTAAACAGCCACATTCAACAATTATTTGCATGATGCAAAGCAGCGATTCATAAGTAATGAGCGACAAGAAAACAATATGACGAAAATCTCAACTGCTCCAATCCAGTTTAAATTTGAACCTTTGCGATTCCTTAATCGCTTAATTTATGTATTTTTATAAACAGGCTGAATTTTATTCACAGCTTCGATGTTTATTTAAAACAATTTCAACAAAGTAGGTTCATTTCATTAATGATCTTGTCTCGAAATTTTCTTGTCTAGATTATTGTTTGATAGCTGAAACTTTGGCGAAATTAGTGTATCAAGTTGTTCGCGTGTCACCAAAAAGATGATATAGCACCTTCAACTTTAGAATTGTGTTCTGATTGCTATCACGAATAGCTAAGTGACTATTTCGGTTCGAAATAGTTTGCCAACATATTGAGAATCATAGTTCGTACAACGTCGATAATAACTTAATTCGCGACTCACGATATTTCTGGAACACTAAAAAAGCGTATGACATTAAATGAATGTAATCAAATTACATCACGAGCTTTCAGTAATTCAATTTCAATCATTTTCATTACTATTGGCACAGAATAAAAATTTCAAATTTAAATTCATTAATAAGAATTTAATATAGATAAATGGATTTCGGTTAAAAATATAACATAAGGATTGATATTTAAGTATTATATATATATATATATATATATATATATATATATAGATATTGAAGAGACCCTCGTCCTGCAATGAACTTTATATTGTTACAATATGATGATGATGATGCGAATTAGTCCATGAAATGATATAAAAAGCGATTTTTTCAGTCTTTTAAACCTATTAAACTTGGATAAAAGGTATGAAAACAATTAATAATAATATGACAAAATCTATACAGATGATAAAATGAATGTCCTGATTAATTGTTGAACTTGACGAAGTTAGTAACTTAACACATCTTTAGCGGTAAATTGGATCTCAATTCTTGGCGCGCGGGATAATATAATTTTATTGTATGAAAAACTAATCGCAATCGCGAATAACACTTATGAAATTGTATTTTTGGACAACCAATCCAATCCCGGGATCCCAGATCCCGGAATCCCGGATGGTTTTAGGTGCCCATGAATCCCGGGATTAGTAATCGTAATCCCTAAAAATTCCAAATTGAAATTTTTATCTAACAAAAATCGTACACCTCACCAACGCGATCAAAGCTACTTAATCGAGACATTTCTGCCAAAATCTGGACGCATGGAAACAGTGACGTAACTACTAATTGGCGAGCTTAGACCACGCCTAGGGGCAGTAACTGTTTGATATGTATACATATAATTTGAAAATAATATTAATATAATAATTTGAAAAATTATTTTATTAACCTTTCCCTACCGGTGATGTATTTACTACACCTTGGCTCTAATAATGGGAATATCGATATGAAATATAATAGATACGAGGTTCAGAATTTTTGTATTCCTCTGTAATATAATTACGAATCACATCAAATTATTATAGTATATACGTATTCATCTGCAGCGACGGAAATAAATCATTTTTCGGGAAATTGGGAATTTTGCGAGTTTTAGTCCGTGTCTCAGCATAAAGGAATTTAATCAATCACATTGATGGTGTTATACAAAAATGGAGGCTCACGCGGTCATCAACTCAAACTAGCATTCAAATATCTGATGACGATACCTCCAACGAGTGTGGAGGCTGAGCCTGCATTTTCAGCAGCAAGTTGCCTGGCTTCCAAAATCAGAACCAAACTAAATGACGAAACACTTGATGCTTTAATGTTACTTCGGGCATATTTTCAAAATAATATTTGATATTTTTAATGTTTTATTTTTCTATTTTTGAATTTTATTTTTATATGTTCTTAAATAAATAAAATTATTTCGCCTTCAAGCTATTTTTTACATTAAACAAATGGACTTATTAGTGATTTTTGATCAAATTCATCAATGTAATTTCTTAAACTATTTCTAAACGATCCCCGACACGATGTAATTTTTTTTCACACACAAGATACATCTTTTGCATTCTGAAATTAATGAATATTGGTTTAGTTGGCGTGTCTTTCGTTTCTGTCATTTAAAATAATAATTTAAACTTTTATTTGTATTTTAAGACAATTTTTAAGAACGTAAGAATAATTAAGTGTTTTAAGAGTGTAAATATTTTTTTTTGTATTATGGTGCCTATGAGCGTAAACTGCAGATATTAGCGAGTACAAATTTAAAAAAAAAATAAGATATGTTTAAAATCTCTTAAGTTACGTGTACTTTAGTGAGAATTTAAAAAAAATAACAATATCGCGAAAATCGCTTGCGCTAGCGCATATGTGGTCGGCGAAAATAGCCCGCCAATAATGTGTTAAGCTAATAGAACTTGCTCTACTAGCTTGAAAATTTTCAGTTATCTTCGTAAACATAAATTAGAAAAAAATATGATAATTGCCTGTGTAATATATCTCTGTTGAGAATGTCGTGTAGCGCGAAAAAGACGCGGAGATGCTCGCAACAAGTATAATCTTTGATCAAACTAATCCTGCATAAAATGTGTTAAAAAACGGCTCATATAACGTATGCTATAATAATTGGACCGTAAAGAGTGGGACTGTTTGAAACATTTTTTAATAAATAATGGTGTTGTTTCTTGCTGTCCTCAAGCATGATTTTCTTCATAAATCCAATACCCAGATTCCAAATGCTATTGTACTCAAATCAAAGTCATTGAAGAAAATGTATCATAAATCAAGGCGTATCTTAGATTTAACTCATACATTTTGGTCGAAGCATTATGGAACACAATTGATCCTAATTCAATTGCTGCAATCTAACATGATTCAGAAGATACTCCAATGGACTGACATGGAGATCCCAGTTAAGACGTGCGTCAAACACCACAGTTTGAGGAAGACTGCGAGTACGAGATAGGTCGGTAGGGGTGGAGGTAGGAGGAAGCAGCCGCTGGACCGGTTGGGCGGTCACTGCTCCCCCGGCCACCGCCGTGCAGACGCGCCATCTCCGAACTTGCACCTTCCAGCACCGACAATGTACTCATGATAGCCTCATCTCATGAGACCATTACACGCCAACTATTTATGTTTACCAAGCCGAATACAAATTTATGGAAACTATCCCGGGCCTATGGAGCAGCCCGGTCTAGCGACAAACCATAAATTTGTCCAAACACCGACGAGGTGGAGTTCCGCCCGCGTTACTGTCGATTCAACTAATTCGACCAACTGCCGGCAAACATTGACACAAATAAAATTCCAAATCAGATATGATTCGAAGGCAGAGGATTGCTCATCCGTTATGATGAGGTTATGTTTCACAACCGTTGGATTAATTGACCCAAAACGTCAGCGGACCGTTCAAATTGCACAAATTAATCCATCGGCAATGCATCAATAACACATTGACGATTAAGCAAGTGACAGAGATCATTCATCAAGATTATGATTTAGATTAGCTTAAATGATTGAAATTCACAATCAAACATAAAGCACCTCGTGGACAGACAGAAGAGGAATATCTATGAGTTCAATCGCGTATTTGCGATCGAATTCCAGTGATTCAGAAAGAGCATTCTTACACGTGGAGCTCGGAGAGAGACAGAGACGAAAAGAGTACGATTATATAGATCAACTAGTTGGTACCCAGCGCGTTGCTACCACAAAAGCAATAATTCTAAAAATATCGTTTGAAATTTGAAAGAGTTATCTTGTTTAATTATGAATGATAGAAAGAATTAAATTTATTTTTTTCCGATAAGAAAAAGAATAAATGATATTTATTTTACTTTGTTGGTTTTATTATAAATATGAACAAACATACAAACATTGATTTTTATGTATAAGATCTACTGTGAGTTAATTGTACTTTACCTATATTATTTGAGAAAGTGCAAACAATAAGTTGACAAAGTTTTATCGCAATCAAATCAACAGTATGGCAGCGCATAAAATACAAACAAACATTTTATTTTATTTTTGTATACTAGATTATGCTTATGTTACTTGCGCAATCTTCAATAATAAGTGAACGAAGATTTATCGCAATCTAATTAACGGTTTGGCAGCGCATTACATACGAACAAACAGATATTAATTTTTATATATTAGAAGATAACTCATCGTACGATTATTTATATTATTAATACAAATTAATCAATTTCAAGTGTATTGTTTATGCTTAGACGAAGATATGAACGAATATTGTGTGCTATCAAGAGTGTTTATTTATTTAAATACAAGCTTCATACACGCTGCGCGGTCATGACAGATAAATGGACATACGAACATAGCACCTTAGTTTTTTTTTTCGGGTTAATTATTATGTTTTTACATATAACGTATGTACAATCACACCATCAAATTAAGTTGATAATTTAATAAAATTGCAAAACGCTATTAAAATTAATTTATCGATGTATTCATTTTAGAAACCTTTTGCACGATTTATTAAATTATCGCGTAAATGAGTCGACATATTAATCGAATCGGCATGTAATGTTTTGAACACTTCATTAATCTTAGACAGTGTAATCATTGAACTTCATTCGAATGACGATTAATAAATAATTACAAATAAAATTATGTAATTATTTATACTAAAAATCATACAATTTGATTTGCTTATTATTTTTCGCAGCTTTTTGCATACCCGTTTAATCAAATAAATTGACTTGATTCTGCAATAAAATATTTTTTCCAAGCTCTTCAACGTAGAACAGACAACAGCTTTTCTTGGATCTAAATAAATATTAAATTTCCCTGCTTTTATTGTTATTAAATTGCAAAACTTTTGTTGAGTGGTTGATTGAAAGAAACTATCATAAATATTTTAAGCATCTATTTAAAACTATTAAATATGAGATGATTCACAATGATTAGCTATTAGAGTTTTTTTAAAATTATTTTTATATACTTCAATCGGTACAAAAACTATGATGTAGATCGATTATAGTACATAATTATATTTAAGGCATGTATTACACTTTGCTGATAATTCAACATAGATGATGATCAAATTTTCGAAATATTATGTATCAAAGGTTTGAATTTACATCATCTAACTATAATTTGAGATCTTGCAGTTTAAATGAAGTCAAATGTCTTATTAGTTTCACACTAGGACCATTTCCAGCAAAATACCAAATCAACCAACGCTAAGAGCACTTGGTAGTCTTCACAGTAACAAGATGCACGATGTATCATATAAAATTCATATTTGCAACTCGTAAATATTCCTGAAAATGCATCCTGAAGCAGGGAAGACTATCCGCGCATATTCTTCGGTATGGAATTTTTCTTACATAATGCTCCAGCACTCAATAATAAAATATCTCCAATTTCCTGTAAAAGTCCATCGAAAGAATTTGCTGGTGGATTTCAAAGACTTCAGACATACAGAATGCAAATAATGGGGGATGTTTTCTTAGACTTCTCCAATGCTTATAAAATATGCTAATATCTGAATGGATCGCAACAAAGCTTTGATTTCACCCTAACGAATGCACAAGTCGTTTTATTTTCGGTGTATCCAGATAGTCGCTGAAATATGTCCATAAATCTAGACTTTGAATATTGACCCAAATAATAGTTTAAACCAGTATATGTGACTGCTGACGCCAATGCCATTATTTTGGCTTCTTTTATATTGCTCAAATCGATTTCAGCCAATCGTTTTCGTGCTCAGTATATGAGAACTAAATTTAGTTCAACGAGAATCGCATCATCTGACCTAAATAATGTAATCTTCCATACAACTGCTAAACAAAAGTATTTAAACAAAATTTCTATAAAATACAAGGAGAATGCAAATTTTATCAATATTTTATAATAAATCTGAAATCAAGTGAAATTGGAAAATATATACGAAAAAAAGGGTGAATATTAAAAAAATCTATGTCAAAATGAAACTCGGACAATCGATGATTTTTTTCAAACAATATACCATGAATATACAATCACTTATAGTTCTAAAAATTTGAATTAAATTGCAGCTAAAAATTGTATTTGATTCAATTTAGCTGTTTTGGAGAATTTGACTTTGGATGCTGTATTTATAAAATAGCTTTTAAAATACTATAAATTGAACAAATTAAGATCTGCAGTAGTCCTTAAGTCTTAATCACTCGATGATTCAAATTATAAGTAGACTTTCTATTCAATCAAACACAGTTTTCGAAAAAAATCAATGACAAAAAGATTCTAAAAAAGCACAAAATGTTTATAGAATATTATTTTGGGTGCAAATTTTAAGCTGCCATCTTGATTCGAAAATGGTTTTTTTCTATAAAATGTTTGATTCTATAGATACCAGTCGATATTTTTTGTTTTTATAATAGTTTAGATGAATATTGGTGACATTTATAAAGATTCCAGATCCAAGAAATCAGGATATGTCTGAATCAAGACGATCGATCGTGAATATTAAAACTTTCACTCTTTCGATTTTGTTTTAGTTGTGAAAATTTTTCCATAATTTAGATTTGAACCTTTATAATCGAGTCCAGGATCAAATCCAATATACAAACATAGAGCTCATTAGCAATGTAATAAGTATTGTTATCAGTGGTTGACGGTTACAATGGAATGAAAGTGAACAACCTGCTACTTTGTCAGATTTACGATTGTGAATGCATATTTAAATTTAAATGTTGTATATTTTGTAGGATAATCTTTGGATCATTTTCATGTAGTATATATTGACTTGTTATATAATAAAGGAGATGCATTTAGCTTTGGCGTTGATTGACCGTGTAACGTTTTCTTTGATCGGGGGGCGAGTTGTCTCGTAATCTCGGATACGCTTACACTTCCATTATTACTTTTTTCTGGTACACAAATATTAACTTTTCCGCACGTTAATGATTTATGCCACACGTGATTTCGTTTATTATCAAGATTTTCGGCATGTTTGCCTGCCACACACCACCTCACGAAGGGTGGTAACTTTTTACCCTTTACGCGCGGGTTCAATCGAAAGTTTCCCTTAGAAAAGTTGTTCCTGACAGTCTGCCCCGGCTCCGTGATATGCGCTCGTGACTTGAAAAGAAAACGATATAAAAAGTGTGGAGACGTGCATTTTTTAGCAATGTTTACGATCGGACCCTGTCGAACCGTAGCGAAAGACCATTGTTAGACGGTATTGACTTAACCGGCTTAAACATTTACCTACATACCACCCTGTTCTCCAAAAACGAACTGCCATATATTTGCTTTTATTATGTGATTTCCAGAGCGCTCCAGTCTCTGTTTTTACCTCACGTAGATGTATACACTCTAACCTCGATTTATCGCTTTTTGGGCTATTGCAGAAAACGGGGATAAACGTGGAAAACATCCACGGTTGAAACCCCATCCGAATATTTAAAGGCAACCCGATCCGAAGTAAATGCAGTGCCATCAATTTTTAGCTGCAATTCACTCGATTACATTTCGAATGTAAGAAATACATACGACTGCACTTCAATTTTCACATGTATCAAAAACCGATGCACGCTTTAGATGAAAAGCACTCGAAAATTTCCACTTAAAAGGGAAAGAAATAACTAAACATTTAGGAAGACTTTAAACCAATTAAATTAAGAAATATCTGAGCTCAACCACAAGTATTATGTTAAACGATTGGTTTAAAAATGAATGTAATTTTAAGTTTAAACATTCAGCAATAACGTTTTGTTTAATCTCATGAATACTAGCGTGCTGATAACAAAATTATTATTTATTTTTTTAGGCGTTCCCATAGAAACACAGACAACTCAATTAGGCTTAGCCGTATAATGGAAAAGCTGAAATTTAGCAAAACGTGACCAGCAATAGCAAACAAACTATAATCAGGTTTTTACAAATATATGATTCGAAAACATTTTTTGCAGCACAGATAGAAAAAAAACATATATTTTTCCAAAAATATGATGCAAAAAGGATTTCCTAAAAAATAGGTAAAAATACAGGACAGCGTAAGAAATATCATAAATTATTTTATGGAGCAAATGGATGAAAATTTCTTTATGGAAAATAAAGAAAAACGTGATATCTTGTGTAAGTCCTCCAAAAATTCAAACTACAAATCATTTCATATGCTAATAAGCTGGTCTTTTGGTTATCAAATTTGAGTTCAAGTACAATGTAGCTAAGTCATTGGATACATTTAGTGGTTCAAATTAAATTTTTAAAAAATTGAAAAGAAGTAACAAAAACGAAGAAAACGTATATTTCATGTGCTCAATTCGCCGATTTATAAAATCTTCTAGCACGAAACCAAATCTAATTCACGCCCAAATGGTTCTGCCATTTTATTATATTAAGATATATTAATAAACGCGACAAGCATCTAATTTATGAATTATTCGATAATATCCGAACGTGTTTAATGTCTTCTCGAAGGCAAAAAGTTGTTAAAAATTATATTTTTTCATGTACCACCTCAGGTACGAGCATAATTTATTTCATTTCACTATCGTCGGAATACATCTAGCATGCCATTTTCATGGTAGATTGTATTTGATGCAAGCCAGCATAATAGGTAATTTTAGCCAACATATCTACAGTTAAAACTACCCTGCACGTTATAATTAAAGTCAGGCGAGGCGTTATTGAGCCCCCGTAATGGAAAGATCTTTAGCTGAATTATTACCACCCCTGTGCATGCATAATCCGAATTAAAACATGTTCCATATTGAAAACACCCGCTAAATGCTTCAATCGATTCCGCCCAATACTGAACGTGTTGGTTGAGCTCAGCGATCGCCTTGGTGAATTTTAACGTTTTGATAGAAGACAATGCCAAAGCCCGAACGTTAAATAAATTGGATTCGAGTCAAATGAAAATCAATAGAGTCGAATGCTTCTGGTGTCTGCTCTCAGCAAGAAATAAGTTAATTTGAGATATGCAGCTTGCGACAACAGTCTTCTATAGCATCCGGAGAGGAAATTTAATAGGATTTACTTCGCAAGATACACGTATACGCTACGAATCGAATTTATATCGAATTCTTAGCGAATTAGCGAGGTAGGTCCCGAGAGGAGATTCTATATCTTTATTATCTCCGGCCCATTCAACAATGGCGATAGTTTATTTTCTTAATTGAAATACCTGGGATGAATGAAAAAATTGGAGAATTCCAACTTCAAAGACTGCATTCTTTACGCATTCCACGGGTTAAGCCGCACAGAAACGGAGACGGGAGAGGAAATATAAAATACGTTTTGTGCGCTTATATAACAGGTGGCACAAAAAATGCGTGTCATTGGGTTACACAAAAAATATATGCGGTGCATTGTTAGCCTTTTTTAAGGACCAGGCCATATGGAAGGGTTGGCATTGCTTCTTTTCTTTTGGAATTCCTCCATGTGTGTATGCATGTAAAATTCGAGCCGAATCGCCATATGAGCTTTATTGCTTCTTTTGCCCATCCGTCGAATGATGCATGGATAAATTCAATAATACTTAAAAATAACGCAATACACATAGTTCAATCGATCCTCGATTTACGCGGTTTTGATCGTTTTGATGATTCAATAATTTGTTGATTTGTATACATGCATTAATGCATGATATTATCAAACACATTCGTCAATTTCATATAAACGATATCTAAATATACGCAATTTTCGAATCCTGAAACTTTTCTCATCTTATCCATAATTTATATTTGAACCCAGATCTTTAATAAAACAGTCTTAAAAAATCAAGTGTTGGTATAATGGAATAGATCCTGGACTTGGATTATAAAGTTTCGGGTACAAATCCAGATTGTGGAAAAAATTTCACTGTGCCAACAAATTTGGAGATCGGAAATATTAATATTTCTGATCGATCGCCTCCATCCAGGTTTAGCCAGATTTCCTGAATTTGAAATAGTAAATACTGAGGCGATTAATAAAGTCATGCAAGGATGCCCATGAGTGAGTGAATGAATTAGCAACAATAATTAAATTATAATTTATATTTAATGATAATTTCGCTATTCACTCATAGATTCCCTCCTTTCTTACTTTTCCAATTAATCTTATCCTTACTTTACCACGTGTGGAAGACAACGGGAAACCACCACATTGAATCCTTTCCCTAGTAAAACTCCTATGGAGATCGCCTACGTCCGATGATTCGGATATTAGGAAAATCTATTTCGACAACCCTGACACTTGGAACATAGGGCTTATGTGTGAAACGTAGCAAAATAACCCCTTAATTCCCTAAAAAAAATTCGATTCATGTGCCAAACACCATGTATAATAGAATTATTATATAAGTACAATCGAACTAATTCTGCATAAGAATGGTGATTTCATATTATATCAATACAAATCAACCAAACTCTTATTTCAAAAAAAATGATATTCATTAATATTAATATTTAGTGTATTGTGTTAAAAATCAATCATCCAACATTTGCTTCAATATCAAGATTCGAAGATCTAATCGTATAGATTTATGCTATTTTATAGAGCTCATTCTATTTTATTGTCTATGTGTATATTGTTATAAATGCTATACTACCTAAAAATTCAATTATAATATTAAAGTCAAATTTGCATAAGAATATCATAGTTTGATGCCAGAAGCATTTAGTTTTATGAATAGTGCTTCATAAAGAAAAATCAAAAGCGATCTGTCTAATCTTCGATAATTTTTAAAGTGCTTTGAAACTAGGTTGCCAAGTATTGGTTTAGTGGGTTTGTTCTTGGACTCTTATTATAAAAGTTTGGGTTCAAATCCAGATTGTGGATAAAACTTCCACCGCACCAACAAACTTGGAAGATCGGAAGTATTCATATTGCTGAATGATCACCTCAATGCAGATTTAGCCTAATTTTCTTATTCTATTTTCACCACACATACTCATAGATTATTTCGCATCTATGATTCCTATGTAACAATGCACGTACGTATATATATATATATTAAATACGCTAATAGTAAGATCGATTATTGCAAAAGCTTTTCAATCTTTCAGCCTGTTTATATCGGGCTTTATGCGGTGGATTTAATATGCTTTTGGTTGAGGACTTCGATCGATATCTTCCTGATGAAATTAGACGTTAAGAAAATTTGTACACCTCCGTCATAAATGGATGTCAAAGCGAAGGAAAACTTCATTATGCCTAATCGCGATCTTAACGCGCAACATTTCCAAAGGCCAAAAATTACAGAAAAGCCAAAAATCAATGCTAAGCTTGTGTGTAATGCGGCGAAAGTTATTCTTAGAACCGTGTACAAGTAAAATGACAAATGATATTAACACAATTCCAAGTTATTCGCTTTCGGAAGAGAAACGGGGTGGAGGGGTGGCTTAAAAATATAAAATCAAAGCACAATCGGTCTGGGGAGGTTTCAGAAAGCCTTGTTTGTATATGCGACCGAGTGTTTTTGATAGAGATTGATGGGAGAAACCCCAATTGCACCCCCGGGCTGAAAGGGTGGCAGCTTAACCGTATTCAAGCCGGCCCGACCTGTTTCTGTATACCCAATCCGCTGCTCATTTTAATGATACTAAAAGTACCAGAAATCATGTGAAAAAGTCATATAGAATATCGTGAGAGAATTCTCATTTGTATCAATTGCTTTTTTTTGTGCTTAAAATGCGAAGATCGAGAATAACGTAATATCTTGTAACTGTTAAAATAATTGTTCGTGTATGGCTTCGTTTAAAATGTAATAACATCATCCAGACGAAGAAAAAATCAATCGGTCGAAAGTGGGAAGCATGAGTACTTTTAGGTAGCAAGTCACCACATCCGCTGTTTAGAAGTCGAAACCTCTGGTTTCCTTCAACTAGCACTTCTTGCGGTCAAATTTTCAGAAACTCCTTTAGACGATCCTTCATTTTACAACAATCTTTGACCGCAAAACTAATTATCTCCTCACTGAAGTACTAAGTTCTTCATTCGTGCACGAAAGCCTTGAACATTGGGAATAAAATATATGACACTGCAATTCATATCGATGCTTAAAAGTTACACCTCTTATAACACGGTTTTATACAACACGCTTTCGATAAAATACAATATAAACAATAAAGGTTAGACATCAGATATGTTGGATGAATTTACCACAATTAAAGAGTCAGAAAGCAGTTGCAATGAAGTAGCTGCATGTTTCACATTAAAAACAGCTAATAGATGACAGCTGACAGAAATTAGAACATTTTTTATAGAAAATGATCCCATAATGGAAATAGGGAAGAATTCAAGAGGGAATTACAAAATATTTTGGCCCCTTATCACGAATTACGTAAAGATTTATACGCTTAAAGGAGACAATCGCTTATTTTAGAATTTTTAAAGGCTAAATCCAAAAATACTCCTGAATCCCTCAATGAAAGAACTTCGATTATACATTAAAAAGACGTTTTTGTGGAATCATATGACTATATTATACGAGGCCCATATGTACATTTAAAAAACATGTATAACAATCAAACTATAGATTATTTGCTTTTTTTTTCAATATAGTATACATTTTAATCACGATGGGATTTTGAAATCCCAAAAAAATAAATATAAGATATACATATATACAGTAAATGAGGCATGTTCAAAATGGTAACTGGTAGTACAGTTTACTAGTTTGAATACGCCCCCGGACCAAAATGACATCCCCTACCCAAGACCGGCATTAGTTCTGCAAAATTAACTTTTATCGTACGATACGGAGCTTATAAACGTATTTTTACTATTCTCACGTAGAGATTTTTCATGAAAAATGAAAGAAACGAGATCTTAACATTTACATATATTTATTTTTGTCTAACTCTTCCACGTCCAAAAATAACACAGATGCTTAAATAACAAGAAGAAGCATTATCATCACATACTCAAGCGTTTCATTGCTTATCATTCGATATAAAAACATTAATAAGTCGTGGTTAATGTTCAAATTACAAAATCAACAGAATCATCACGCTTCGCTGCATTTATGCTCTTCATTGTCCAATTATGTGACCCAATGCATCCCCAGCAGAGCAATGGAGGTCCAAATGTCGGGTCATTCACTAAGCGTTGATTAGGATATTAAATATACAAAATAAGCTCGACTCTTTCCGAAAGCTCCAACGAGCTTTCAAACCGAACGGGACTAATTTCACAGGCGACTAAATGGAATTAATTACAACTTTACCATCAATGTTATATAAATTCATTACCATTCGCAGGTAGCACTCCGAGCTAAATCTTCAAATGTGATCGTATTTAAATGAGAATTCTCAACTACCACTTTCTGACGGGGGGATGAATTTCGAGACCGCATTTAAAATTATGAGCTTAATTAACAAGCATCATCTTTATTAAATATCACTAATATCCAAACTTAGTCCCGATTAATCTTACGCTATTCAAACTCTGACATTGAATGATGCATAAAAAAATTAAAAAGATTTATATCTAAAACCCTTTGTTTTAAAATATCAAAATGTAATATACAATGCTCTAGCTGTTATGTAACCAAACAGCGAAAGCATTGCATGAGAAAAGCTAATATTTGGTGCACTTTAATAGTGTAATATTTCTGTTTACTGTCAATTTTTTTTTATTTCAAAAATATGTAATATATTTCACATTTTAATAAAGATAAATGAAAAGTATAGTTGTAAACAGTATATCAATATTATTTTGATATTCTTAATTTATTTTTAAATGTATGGTAATATTGCTGAATGTTTATGCGCGAAATATTGAATTACCGCGTAAATAAATCAACAATCAACGTAAATGATATATCTTCTATATGGTTTGCTTTCAATTGCAAATATTATCATATTGGACTAACGAGAAACTGATGCAATTAATTGATCTTCGGATAAATATTTATTGAATTTATTTGCCAATGACTTTCGTATAATTATATTGAGAGTGTTTTTTATGGACTTAATCATTCCAATATTTTTTTCAGATCTATAAAATCAGGGAAACTTGTATTAGGACGATCAATCTCCAAATGTATTGGCATCTATATTTGAGTTCATACCTTTAAATTCAAGAAAACTATACATTATACAATTATCAATTTTTTGCCATATTGGAAAATATATAAAAGTAAAAAGCTGTGTAGAAAATTTTCCACAAAAGGCTTCACATTTTTTCCTGTGTATTAAGACGTCTCTCATTGTTGACAGCCATTTTCTCAGATTTTACAAGAACGATTGATATTTCAAGCATATTTTTAGATTATTGAATACAAATTGCTTTCGAGATTAACGGAAAAGATTACACAAATTGAACGGAAGGGTAGCGCGAAGGTCAAGTGCCACAAGAAAGAAAAAAATAGGGAAAAAGCCTACACTCTTCCATCGATCATACTATATTACTACTTTTTAAAGCAGTTATGAATATAAATTGTTTTTTTATTGATATCCAGCTACGAGCGTTCGCATTTCTCAGAAATCCAAAGGAACTACAAAACATAAAATTTGTGGCGTAAGTTCAGCAATATTTCACGGACGCTTATGAACAGCCAGCTTAGTTTTCTGTAAAGAAAGTAATGCGAATTTATGTGCAGGTAAGCAGTTCCACGCAAAGAAGACAATGTTGAGCAAACTAACTATTCGAAGTTGTAACAAAAGCTGCTACTTACATCAAGAATGTAAACGTTCAAGTAGCGTATAACGTCTGCAGTGGAAATAATCTTAATAGTTATATTCGAATGTAGCGTCTTGGTTTTGCAGCAAAAGTCATAAAAGCAAGATAGTTCCCTGCGATTCCATTCTTAAAACAATGAAGCAATTGTCTTTAATAACCACATTTTTGTATGGCGATTTTTGTTTTACGCGAACATAGATTATGCTTATCAAAGAAGAGCCATAACAAATAGTTCAAGATCGAATATTACATATGGTTACATACACCGTGATCTAAATACCAGTCAAGAGACCGGTATTCTGAGACTGGTTATGTTTCACTTTTAAAAAATACTTTTGCATTCTCAAGTTCGCCCGCGGCTATTCGCGACCCAAACTATTCATTTCTACTTGGAATCTCCAAGAAAATCGATTTTTTGGCGATGAACTAGCGAGGCCGTTCCGAGAATTTCGTCAGCGGCAAATACAATATTAAGAAGGAGGAAGTCGTCAACGATTTATCTGACCGTTTTAAAGTGGCATCTCAATAGCAATAGTTTATGCCGGGTTTCGTGTACCGTACTTCATGAATATTAAACGAGCCCCCCCCCCAAAATGGGAGCTTTAATAATTCAAAAGCGATCAAAGTGCGACACTTGAAGGCATTTTCAGGTCGGCATGGAGACCGCAAAAAAGGAAGTCTGGTCTTCTGCTTCACAAGACCGTATATTTGCAGAAGCTGTGAGGCTTCGCTCACGTCCGGTGGTTAACTACTAAACCAAAAAAATCACAAGTACTTGTCCTGAATTGCAATTTTAATTAAACGCAAACACGCTCCCTAGAATACAGATCGCACCACATGAGCTTTATGCTTACACCGATTGCTTAAAAGCTCGTTAAATACATTTCACGCCCAAATCTAATTTCGTTTACATGAAGCACAATAAACAACATTATTTAATTACTGAGCGAGCCTTCGAATAGTGGGCTGATTCTTGGACTGTTATTATAAGGGATTAGATTCAAATTCAGTTTATTGAAAAAAATATATCAGTTTATTGAAAAGTAGAAGAGAAGAGAATCTATGAGTGAGTAGCGAAATTATCATTATATATAAATGATAATTTAATTATGATTGCAAATTCAATCAATCACTCATGGACGTCCCTGCATGACTTTATTAATCGTCTCAGCATTTACTTTTTTCAAATCTAGAAAATCAAAGCTTCAAACGCTGATTTTCGGCGAATGTTTAAAGCCAACATATGAAAATAACTGCAATCAACCAGTAGACAAAAAACTTAAAATTCAATGGATTATTAACATAAAACTCATGACAGGTATCTATTAATATGTACTAATACTGTTACCCCTAATTCGCACATTTCTGATATGATTATACAATGAGGTCAATTTTTAGATGATGATATTGATCATGCTACATCATTTCAAAGCTGGGATGGAATAATTGTATAAGATCATGTTATTATGCTCAGATATTAGGATCAGGAATTACTTCAGTATTTTTGATGAAGCATAGCAATCAACTAACTTATTTTATAGATGCTTCTCAAATATACGAATATGCTAAAATATTGTAATAAATCTTCTAAATTTAACCACAAATGATGAATTTCATACAAAAATGAAGAAAATATTTTTTCCAGAGGAATAATGCAAATGGGCTTGTGATCTTCTATCAAAATTGGAAACAGCGTAATACGAAGCAGCGTTAAATGGGATCTTATTGTATTTATAAAACCGATGAATTGTTTTAATCCAGGTTTTAGCCTGATTTATTGGAATATTGCGAATATTAATAAGGGAGGGCAAACCACCATCTTTTAAAATTTAAACACGATATCGTATCTTTACAAAATTAAATTCTAATGAGAAAGTAAAAAATCAGCATGCATCATTTTAATTAAATTCCAGAAAAATCTTTTAATTTGGCGTCCATTTACAGCATTTCTGCGTCTTTTTTGAACTGTGTAAATATTGCAGGACGTTTAAAATATTTGTCCAAGTCCTTGCATCCGCATATTTAATTAACATTTTAATAGTATATTCTGTTGGGGCAACTTTTGAAATTAAAAGTGTTGAGTAGCGTTTGCACTCAAAAGACTTGCATCTTGCTAGCAAGAGCTTTTACGCTTAATGTAGACATTGAAGTAGTAATTAAATATGAAGTTGTATTAAATAAAATTTAGAAAGGGCTAAATTTTGATTTAAATTCGGTTAATTTAATTCAGTCAATGAATTCGGTTTTTTGTTGATTTTCATGGTGAATATTTTATTAGTCGTCTTAATATAATATTTAGTTTTTTGATCTAGAAAATTATGTTACATCTGGGATTGATCGAAAATATCTGTGCAATCGATCTTCCAATTTTGTTGGAAAAATGAAAAAAAATCCATAGTCTGAATTTAAGCCTAAACTATGACAATTAAAGGACATATTTAACCCACCACATTAACGTTGGGTCAACCACCATTTACATGATAATATCAAAATAATACATTCAACCGATTATTCGATTTAAAATCAACGATGATTTGGTTCTCAAGCAGTCATAAAAATGTTATCTGTGAATGAAATATATTTTTAGTAAAAAAGTCCATTGTACGATGTTAAATTTTCACAGCTATTCTTTATAGCGTTGATCATTAGATACTAGTCCTAACCACCACGAAAAGAAGAGAAGCTTTTAAAATGTGGTACTACAGGAGAGTGCTAAAAGTTTCTTGGGTCAACAAAATGTGCTAAGAAGAGGTCCTCAGATAAATAGAAAAAAAACTAAATAAATATTCACTAGCATGAAGTCGAGAAGAAATAAATTTAAAATTGTTGGAGACAGTTTGTGGAGGAATATTTAAAGAATTTAAAAGAACTCGAGTTGCAGTACGAAGACGTAATTAGAGCAAACGTAGACAAGATTAAAATAATAATGATGATTGCCAATCTTCAACAGGAAGTGGAATAACAAGAAAACCACAAGATAACCATAAAAATAAAATTAAAACGGTTTTCAATGCAAAATGTTTGATTCACATAAAAAATCAACAATGCCATTGTTCAAGTATATTTTACAGTTATCTTCGTATTTCAGAAAATTTCACAGATATTAGTCTGAAAGCACCATATGTTGTGGACGCATTATAATACAAATCATACGACTTAATTGCACGCTATCGAGCTCAGATAAAACATAATTATAATGATTAATAGAAACGCGATTTGGAGCTGTGGAAACACCGTATTTTATGAGCCATTGAGTAATTAAAAAGAAATAAACCCGCTACCATCATCATAATCGACAATGATCTGCAAACAAAATTATATGATCGCCATTCAACATTGTTTCATAGCACGAAGGCTGTATATAGATACTTATTATCTCGTTGAATGGGCTCGTTTTAAATCGGAACAAATCCTCCATTGTACAATCTATTTCCTTGTCCCTTGCCGTCATCTCGTTTGCATAAGAAATCGAGACTGATTAGCTTCGGAGCAATCCCAAATCGAATTATCATCTCTCATTATTAACTTCGACGATGGTCTATTATCACTTCTATTTGACGACCCAATCTACATGCGGCCTTCGGGAAAAATATATTCACCCGGACACATTTTTAAGGTCTCGTGAAAATCCGGCGAGTGGGGAATCTGGTCCCTATAAGCAAATCAGCTAGTTTAGCAGACGCCAGGATCTTTTCGGGATCCCATCCTCTAACCGGTCTATCTTCAAAGAATACTAAATATATCCGAGTCCATTGCTGATGCGTATAAAACTAGACTTCCTGCGCAGCAGAGATCGATTTTCCGCAAGGATAAGAAAAATAACAGAAAGCACATTTAATTTTATTCCGATGAAGCCAAACTGGCTGTTTAAGCGCTGCTAATTATACAGAAATAAGATGGAATACGAATGAAAGAGTGTCGAAACGACCATATAAATCCGCGTTGTTCGATTTCGATGGTTTATAAAGAAAAAAAAATGCTATTTCAATGTGCCCTTAATACATTTTTAAAATATTAAAATGATATATGCATATATATGAACAGACCCTTGCGAAAATCTATTTGCTTTTATGTTTATCAAAGTACTAGGCTCCAAACTTAATAATTTTACATAATTTTACTTAATTAATTCGATAAATCAATATGAACCCTATTTCATATTTCCGTCAATAATTTAACATTTAATAAAATCAACCCCCATCCAATTAAAAAAGACGTTATGGAAGTGAACTCTGATGTAACATTGGAAAACCCTAATGAGCTGCATGTAGGTTTATTTCCTACAAAAAACACATTGAATCATATCTTAATATGGATGGGAAATATCGTGTAGTTATTATCTATTACCTTTCACATATGATATGCCTTTAGGTAGTCCCGTAATTCAGCGATTGGATTCGTAACTCAAACGAATCTTATAGGAAATGTGGCTGGCGATCACCATGTCAAATGTCAAAATAATTGGCAACCATGTCAAAATGGTTGGCAACCATGTCAAAATGGTTGGCAATAGTCCCATAAAAAGGATTGTTAAATATGTATATATATATATTAGTAAAATGAGATTTGAATGAGGTAAACCAAGTATCAAAAGACGAGTGCATAATTTTAAAAGCTATCGACAATTTCGGGCGGCGATTAGCAATGAGAAAGCGAGGACCTGCTCGGGTCGTATTTAGAATCGTCTTGTTTCAATAACTAAAAGTGTCAGCGTATGAGAAAAGTCTGAGGTCGAATTTTCAATCAAAAATGGATTTGTATTAATTTACATACTTTTACATATTTTTTTATGCGAAAATTATTAAATATAGAATGTTGATATTTAATGTATTGTCTAGGCAATTTTCATTAAATATAAAAATATTTTTTAAAGTGTGACCAAGTATGATAGTGGAAGTGGGGGGAGTCAAGTATGTCGGTGGACGAGCGATGACATTCTTCACCATGGAAGTCCTAAGTCCTGGTCAAATAATTCGCAAAAAAAAAATTATACATATTTTTATTTTGTATAATATTGTCTATAGCTTAGACTACAATTAAGAAGAAATATTGGAAAATAAAAAAATAGTGAGTGATCGAAAAAAAATTTGTATTTTTACCAAATTTTTTTGTAGTTTTTTGTTTATTAAATAAACATTTTTAAATATTTTTGGATAGTAGTAGTCTATACGATAAAGACGTTTATTATACACATGTCTGCCAAATTTCATAAAGATTATTCATTTAGGGCGTCTGGAAGCACTTCCATGAGCTTGGAAAAGGTAGTTTCGAGAATAACGCGCTTAAAGTTTTTCCTCTCCTCGGCTTCGCGAAGTGCAGCTTCTTTTTGTCGACTTATAACTTTGCGAATTTCATTAATATCGACTTGAAATTTACGGAACGTATTCTTAAACATTGTTTTTTTCTGATACACGGAAAAAAAAATTTTTTAACCAACAAGGTAGAAACATCCCTTAACATTTTCTCCACGTTTTTCTAGAAACTACTTATTAGTTAAAAAGTTAGAACATTTTTTCCGATATATTAAATTTTCCCAAATACACCCCGCATCAGGCGAAATAAAATGACATACGCTAAGCTAATCTTATAACTGCAGGTTTTCATCAATCAACAACCTTCAAATTCTATAATGCAAAATTTGATCTAACTGATTAGTGGAGGAGTTCTTTTTTTAAAGCCATCATAGGCCTTTTAATAATTACATTTATTAATTCGAGAGAATTTCTATGCAATTAAAAATACGTTTTATCATATTGCTAACGATGCATAATGTTTTGCGTAGCCCGACGGGAAGGTGTTAACACAATCATCTGTTAATGGATTTAGATCATTTGAAGGCGTTATGTATTATTTGATTGGAATGATTAATGTAAATATAATACAAGTTGTCCAGATAAACAATTATTATCTTTCCGAACGAAAAGTTTGATTCAAGTCTTCCAATTTCGTTGTAATAAATCGAGATTTTGGCTATTTAATCTCGCGGCTACAGAACACCTCGGTCTCCGATTGAACTTTATAAGCTTCGAAACCGATAGATAAGGCACTAATGAAAGCATCCCCAAGTTTTTCGTACACTTCCGGAAAAGTTACAAAGTAAAACTTTGAAAAGTGTATTTGGAGGGATTTGTTCGGATCGTTAGAGTGTCCATGCTGCTCTTCTCCTCCGGGACGGAAATGCACGCGCAAAAAGAAACTTATTTTACGAAAAAAAGGCGGCAAACTTTCTGAAATATAGCACCTAGTAATTTGCAAGTGGATCATCGGAATATTTTATCAACGACGCAAAGTGGCGTCCGAAAAAAAGAACAGTGAATGGGGACTTCATCAAAATTGATACTTCAAAGCATGTCACTGTCGATACATAATAGGATAATTTGTCAGAATAATAAAAGCAAAGAGTTACACGCTTTTGATCCAATATGCTTGTCATGTAAAGCTGGGCCATAAATTTATACATTCTGACATTATCCAATAACATGTGCAGACCAACGTTTCCGTACGGGACCTCTTTTTTATTTGTGTCATGCGAGAATTTTTTTTTCCCCGGGAAAAAATCCGATTGTAATTTTGGATACGAAAAAAGCATAAAATAATTCCGTCCCATAATGGAATAAATACACGTAGAACAAATTTTCCATCCATTCAATCACAAAATCCATTAAAGTTAAAAACTATTACCGCCAACTTCTCTAAGCCATTAACTTTTTTATTCGGCTAGCAGCAAAGTTTTCTAGTTGTATTCTAATTTTTTCATGTCTTACGAACTTTACGTAACTTTGGAGTAATATTTATTTTGATTATGGGGTTGAGGAGCATTTTTCTACACGTACTCCATACATAATTTAACAGACACACAAGCGAACTTACTACGTTCCACAAATTCGAATTCCTTAGGGATGTCAATAAATATTTTATGTCAATTAATCATCGACTTCTCTCATCCTTCCAAGCACCAAAATATACATATGTTAAATATTACCAAAGCCAGAAAACATCATAATTTTAGCATGTTATATGAGGATATTCCTATGTGTTAGAAATTCTGGATATGTCTTAGCTCCATGCAGTTGAAATGTTATAGCTGTGGTTATAATTATTTAATGATTATAGCAAATGTTTTCTGGGTCGTTAAATGACAGACAACTATCATAACGCATTGCTTTTTTAGATTACTTTATATTTTAATGCTTTTGACTAAAAATTATAGTATTTATGAGGCTTTGCATCGTTCGCCCTAATTATTGGCAGTATACTACTGCTGTGCTTGTTTGGCTAGGTCCAAGCAATTAAAAATTAATTACTTCTATGATTTTCCAACATGCACATGGAAGGACTGATTTCATTATTAATGATGGTTTAAGGGTTGTAACAAGTACCCACCCCAAATAAATACGTATTTAAAATAAAGCCATATGGTTAAGCTGCTAAAGCAAGCACACTGGCAGTGAAAAATCAACAGTTTGAGTCCCCATCTTGCATTCGGCTTTGGTAATATTTGCAAGCGTTCCCACAGAAACACAATTACTCGAAGTATAGTTCGTTATCAATCGAAACTCATATTTCTTCTTCTACTTAAAATTCGTATTCAAACAATCCTTTTCTTAACCCTTTGAATAGTGAGCTAATTTTAAATCATCATAAACTTGGATGCTATATTTATATATCCGCCACTTATCTTCCATACAAATCCATTTGTCTGTCAGAACCGTCGCAGCGTGTATGAAGCTTGTACATGAATAAATAAACACTTTCGATAGCACTCAATATTCGGTCATTTCTTCAAGTAAATATAAACAATACAATTGAAATCGATTCATTATATCATTCATATATATCATTATTAGTCGATAAATTTGGGTTAACGATCTATACAATCGTACGATGTACGCAAGATACTCTTTCTGTCTCTGTCTCACATTCACAATCTCCGACCTGCAAGATACTCTTTCCGTCTCTGTTTCTCTTCAAACTCAATGTGCAAGACACTCTCCGTCTCTGTCTGTCTCCAAGCTGTAAGAATGCTCTTTCTGAATCACTGGAAACCAATAAAAGTACCATTTGGAAATCGCTTACATGGCCGATGATACAACATGTGTGCCATATACCGGATAGCTGTTGATATGCTTGTGCCAGTGACACAGATGCTGAGTCACAATTTTTGATTATTTCAAATTATTTATTAGTTATTTCAAAGTCGTGCAAAAAGAGACCATGCATAAAAAGGATTGGGTGTAATTTGAACGTAATTTGACATAAAAGAATTAGAAATTAACGAGCATGAAAGAGTGGTCGCCATTTTGGCCATCATTTTAAAGTATTTATAAATACAAAAATAGTAGCATTTCAAAGGAATTCGTCCCGAAATATTAAATGGCGGTTGACCCTTCAACATATTTAATAAGATCCAAAATTAATTCATATATGGTACTTAAATCTACAAGCAGTTCAAATATTTGAGATTGTTCAGTGCCTAGGACTGAGTAAAACGTCCATCAACAAAAGGGAAAAGCCCGGAAACAGAAGGTAGGAAATGATTAGTATGCACGCCAAATGTCCAAGCTTCTTCCAAAATAAACAATTTTGCGATGGGCAGATGTTGCAGCCACCACTGTTGAAATAATACCGCATCATTTTAATATTGACGAAGTCGGATGGACTCCGCCCGCCCTCCCCCAGCGGCAGGAATCCCAACAGCATCCCTACCGCCACCCACTCGCATTTCTGTCTCCCCTGGGCTATAAAAGTTTAATTAATATGTCCGCGCGTCAATGTAGCCCTTCAATAATAAAAGGTCCTCCCTGGGACTTAATTACACCGGAAAATGTAAAACGCGGTGAGTTTTCACGGTTCTATATGACGACATAAAAGGACCATAACGCCCGACGGCATATATTATCTTTATTTTAATCAAGCCGACGGTTATGACCACGCGAAACCTGGAACTACGCAAGATTACTTCGAATCCGATAGATGACCCCATCCATTTTATAACTATTTGGATAGGATAACTCGACTATGAACACAACGCATATTTTTATTGGGAGTGGGGAAAATCAATACGCCACCCATATTTTAACAAAACGGGAAGAGTCCGAGTGAAATAGTAAGCGATCCCAAAATGCTCATAAATCATATGATGTAATTATTTGCTTTAATGTAGGACACGATTCATGATGTTTTAGTTTTTTTATTATTTGCGAAATTACGACAATAAATCTTACTGGGGAAAAATACGCTCGCTGACAATACATGGGAGGGCATGAAAAAATAGTGTATTGGACTCTAAATACTGCAGGAAGCCCTTTTCAATAAAAGTAGTTTTTCATCGCCCCTCCGAAGAAAGCTACTCGATCGTCTTTTATGGGTCCAATCGATGTCGCAAAAGCGATTTTCAACACCTTCAATCTGGTGGCCCATGTGGTGAACTTTTGCAAATAAAAAACTCCAAAGATCAAAAGCCATATAGGGGGGTTAAATGTATAAATTGAATGGCATAGCTGCGATCCCTATGCTTGAATGAGTATTGATGTACTCTTGATTTTACAATTTATTTTCTTTTTGTGATATTTTCTAAAGTTTTGTGACATTATAACGCTGTCTTGCTGTAAATAGACATCAAAAAGAGGTTCAAAATGCACGCCAAACAGTATTTTTTTTGTGTAGACATCTTTCCTGAATAACACGAGGATTTCCATCAACCTAAATATGACAATTTTTCTTATTGACGAATCCATTCATTGTGAAATGAGCTTTATTATTTATAGATATTTTTCAGTTTAACATATTTTTATTTGATTAAAATGCATAAGCAAGAGCTGTTTGCAAATAAATATTTTTACCCTTCAAATTATATTTTTATTCAATCATCGAAAATCAAGTTTATGTTGATTTCCTGATTCTAAAAAGTTCAATACTAAAGTGATTTATTGAGTCAATCAAGGACGCATATGATTGATCAATTCGCAGTTCAATCATAGATTTCACCCAAGCAAATTAACTCGTATTTTATCTATAGCCAAATTTTACTCCTACCATAATATGTAATCAAGGAGATCATGAGAATAAAGGCTCATGTTTATTAAATCTGTTTTATTCCGTATTAGGGCGTTACACATAAACGTTCGGAATTCGTATGTGATAATTAAACGCCATACGAAACATAATTCATATCTCATAGCTTGTTGCTAAAAATGAATTAAATTACATAATCGATCAAGACTCTGTTAATATTTCTATCTGCTTTCTCTGCGCTGTGTCCTAATTTGAATTCATAATTAAAAAATAAGTGTAAATCTTTCATTGATGCATAAAAACGATAGAAATTGCAGCAATGAGTTCATTTTTAAAAACGATTGAATACTACAGTACCTTTATCAATAGTTGAACTTGTAAAATATTGCAAGGAATCTTTCGCATTCGGGGTCAATCTTAAATTAACTGAAAATCCGTAACTTCATGTGTTACCATGTAATATTTAATTGCATTAATATATGCTTATAAAGCTCTTTGTTTGTATGAATAATCGTATTGATATGAGTCTAAATGTTTAGGCGACTACGTGGATATCGACAATAATATATTATAGTTAAACAGAAGATTATTATCTTCAGT